>SDVV010042341.1:0-10351 GCA_016164225.1 Gammarus roeselii | reverse complement strand
AATGTTCTATAATGTAGATTCATACATAATATATCCTAAATTGTATAAATAACCAACAAATTGCATTGAAGATGGAAATTCAACAGAGAAGCTACAAAAACTGAAAGACCTATACTGAATCTCACGAGTTAAAACAAATCAAGTAGATTAATTCTCTACCATACCCAAAACATACATTCACTTGATGAATGAGAATGAACAAGCATGTAACCAAACAAACAAGGAATGTGTATAAGATACCAAGACATGCAGGCGACGTAACTGAAACCTAAAGTAAATACGGTATAGAACATACAAAATCTAATGAAATTACCCACAGCATCACCCCACAACAGGGATAAATTAACATCTCTTTACCTAAAGTAACTACGGCTAAATCGTAACAGATGTGTCATATATACATACAAAACTACCAAAATGATGCAACAACCAACCCCTTTATGCCTGAAATAATGTGGAAGCTGCAAGCCTAAAATACCCCAAATGCCTAAAACTGTATGAGTTAACTGATCGAAATTCCGAAACACTAAAAATTCAACATAAATCAATCGATCCTTACTAAGTATACATAACATACTATTTTAACTTACAGTAAATCCATATCGTTCAGGTATTTTCGCTATTAGAAAAAACGCATCAATGGAATACTGATATAACTGTTTCAAAACTAGGTAATGCAATATGGGGTAGATAGAATCTCGACCGTAGGGGCTGCATCATCCCACAATACAGACATAAACTCGCCAATAATCATACTAATAATCCATACTAATCCTATAGATAGTATATACATATGAAATAAAGAGATGGGAAACAAAGAATCTTGCCTGCAATCCTACATTCAGGCTGGTACAAACCGGGGCCATTCGCACACTAAGGCTGGAAAATGAGTTATAAGACATAATACCTACCATACTAATCCTATAAAAGAATCTATAGTGATATATGAACAAAACATATATAAATAACCCAAGCCCTCCACCACTACGATCCCAATCAAGCATCGATTGAGTCAATTATACCACAACTAGATAAGAAAACACACGTATATATCCACAGAAAAAATATAGAAATATAATCCATACATAAATATATAACTATTCAAACACTCACAACGTAGCACACGTGATACGGAAACAAATTTATAAGACGAGGAACAGGTAAGAGCAAACTCAGATAATCTTCCAGGAGCGCATCCAACTTTTTGCCTAGGGGATCCCTACGCCCCGCCCCCCACCAGAAATTTGGAATAACACTAATCCTAACAGAACCGAATAAATATATATAACGAGGAACAGTTAGTGACCAATTATACTCCACTACAAACATCTAAAGAAGAAAAAACTTATAAAGAAATACAATATATATCAAAATACAGAACAAATTAAAATGTTCATAACATAAACCTTGCCAATCTAGGGCGCAAGCCTGCTTCCATCCCGCCGTTACCCCTTCCGTCCCCCCCCCCTTTCCGGTCTCCCTCCCTCGTCCGTTAGCTGACTCGGCCACCAAACTAGTTCCGGTACCCTCTGCTTCCGCCCCCCGTTTCTGCGCGCACCCCCGTACGCTCGGTGAGTCAAGGTGCATGCATCGCGTCCTACCCCGGTGAAATGTTATGTGCAAATTCCCGTAGACCGGACAAAATCCGCGTTTCGTAGTCATATTAACTACTTACAGTTTAAGGATGTACTACTTTAGTTTTTTTTTGAAAATTATTTCACAATGGTTTTAGGTAATGCTAAGTTTTATCTTTCAATAATCTACCATTGGTTCGTTGCATATAATGCCTAAAAAACGAATCGATACTTTTTTATTATTTGAAAGAGTGGGAAATAGTAAATCATTCATTAACTGAAAGGTAGTTCAATGGATCATTCCGTAGTTTTGGCCCTAATCAATATGTATGCATATATGTAAATGGACACCGGGGGCGTATTCTCGAATGTAATTGGATGCGCGTACTCGTTTAAATGTTATAGTTTGTACACATGTTTATAGATCTCCATGCATGAACCGGTGTTTATGTTGTGTATGTATCATTGTATAGGCATTTATGCTGTGAATGTATCTTTCTAAATGCATGGATACAGTGTGGAGTATTTTCCATTTAAATTTATAAATTTAGTCACCGTCTATGTGTAGGGTGTTGTAATTAATATTGTTCGTCAACACTTCGTGTGCATATGTTAATATGTTTATAGGTCATGCTAACTATGGAGTTAGTTTCAAATTGGTGTCATTGTACGCCAAACAATGTGTGAGTAACGTCGGACATTTTCAGCTCCCAAGTTTTTAAGTAAATGACAGTTGAAACAGTAAATAGTCAAGATAAAGTAAATGTCGGTGATCCGACTTACTTTGATTATTTTTCTTAACACTAATGGTCCAATGTAATGCTTTCATCTGTCTCGACATATTGAGAAGTGGAGAGTATAGGATGTCCTCCAACAATGTCCATCGGCGGCTCATTACTCCTCAACCTTAGTTATAAGTTAATATTCAATTCATCTAATTAGCAAATGTTGTCCTCAGAATAACTCACACTGACGAAGACTTGGTACGTATCATCTGTGTATTTTTTTGTTTTTTATTTTTAAGATGTCATTATACCTAAATACATTGTAAATCCTTAGATCCTTAAATTCTTGAAAAATACCGCGCCACGCAGTTACGCGCTGGGGGTGTAATTCCTCTTCGCGCAGAACTTGCGGAATCTTCACTCCCAAAATCAGTAGTTTTGTTTGTTAACAAAACCATTATGTAAAAATGTGCTTCATCGGTCATCATCAGCGAACCAATTCTGTCTTCCTCTTGAAAGATTTCAGTTAATAACAACGCAAATTGTAACTTTTTCTCGCAGTCGTTTTGTACGAATTACAAGTCTCAAAGTTGTTTCAAAAATTGGAACTGGTCCGAGCTTTGAAACTAGGAACATACTTATGGAAAATCTGTATAATGAAGTGCCATTGCTCCCGTACGAGCACTATATCGGAATTAGTCGCAACTTTTCTAACACCAAAGCGAGTTTACAATCTATTGAGCGACTAAACAAGGAAAAGATTATCGGATTTTTTTACGATTACAAATTGGAAATCTGAATATAATATTAATATCGCTCAAATACGTTTATTCGACCACCTTCAGGCATTATATTATACCGACGTGAGGTCTTGCAGAATAATGCATGCATTTTTAGCCTTACACAACCTAAACTTATGTAAATCAGAATATCTGAAAATCACCCTTTAAGTCATTATTAGAATTTGGTTAAGGTCTTCGTGTTACAGTAGGTCTTATTCAGTTTGGGTACGGGACAGATTGGCGTCTGCGAACAATGATCACCGAGAGATTCTTTACCATTTTTAGGTCAATATCTAGGAGCTTAACCCTATAAGCCACGCGTGGTGTTTAAAGTCTTACATAAAACTAATACTCGCTCTTATCTCTTCAATGTGCCATTATATTTTGCTCTCCTTCAAGCTATTTTTCAATTCCAAAATCATCAACATGATCGTTCAATAAAATGTCAAAAATTGTTAGTAATTTGTCTACAAATAGCATAATTACATACTTTCAGATGAACATCGGCACCACATTGAGACGATACGCCGCGGGGTGAACGTTCCAATAAAGCTTTTTCTGTAGAGCATATTATTTTTATTCCCTTCGCAAGATTTTATCGATTGATTATACTACAGGCATGAGAGATTCATGCTACATATGACGACTGAAGGTCAGTTACCTAGTCATAACAGTTAATCAGCAACTGGTCGATGAAAATTCGTGGTTCATAAAGACCTACATAAGCGGCAACGCGGGACTCCGTCTAGACGTTTCCTGGCGTGCCTAATAGGGTTAAGTTAGCAGCCAAATTTTTGTTGAAATAGATGCAACATGACTCCTAGTCTAGCTATACAATGTACATGTACTACTACCCAGTGCCACACATCAGAAGATTAGAGGTGCCTCTGCAGAAGTTGAGGTTTCCATCCAGGAGACTCATAGAGACCATCACATTCATCCCGCCACGAATGAGTGATGATGACGAGCTGTATAGTAAACTAACCTATACAAATCGAGCCTTCGAGGCTATTTGCGAGTCCAACGGAGAATCCTTTATCAACTTCTTTGATAATTTTCGGGCAAGGTCCGATCTTTTCCTATACGATGGCCTATATCTGAACGACGTAGGAAATGCTAGACTATGCTCACTACTCAACTTAAGCGCTGAGTAATATCATGCCCAAAAGCAAGGGGGCCAGCGTGCATTAAAAGATACAGTTTTGCCCGCAGAGAACCTTACCTAGAGGGCTGCGGGCACGGTCCAGATGCTTTAGAGCGCTAACACAGAGGCAACTCCAGGGACGGTTGAGATTCTGGTCCGCAGTCGCCAGTTCGAGATCTCCCTCAATGAAGAAGTCGATGACCGATACACGCACCGTCTAAAGGTTTCTTTCTGTACGCGCAGTTCCATGCCCCTAAGTTCGACGAACTGCGGGGACAGGCGCTACCTACCAGGCCACAAAATGTTCGGCGTGGGCAAACGTACCCCTAGTAAACAAGGGGACGGGCTCGTGCTGCACATGAAGGAGATACTACACACATTACTTAGAGCGTCACTCAACAATTTTTTGCAAAATACTCAACGGAAAAATTAAAATGGCCCATGTGTCATTGAAGCTGGCATTGGTGTGCCGCAAAAGTAACAGTCTTTCGGAGCAAGATGCCCAGCTCAATGAGATGCTGGAAGGAATAGTGAGCCTGGTTTCACAGGCAATGACAATAAACTAACGGAGTTTATCTTCGATAATGGCATGACCCAGTATGTCCGTGAACCGACCCGATGAACAACATACTGGACCTAGTCATGTCAACTGAGAAGCGCTTGAACGGCCACATCCTCGTTGGCAACAAACTAGGAGGTGCTGACCAAAACACAGAGGAATTCACCATCAAAGTGCCCCGTCCAGCCCTCCAGGGAGCTGTACGCCGCCCCAATTTTGCGCGAGCAGACTTCCTGAGGATGAGAAAACAACTAAATGCGCTTAATTTATTCGAACAACTCAGAGAAGGTACGGTGGACGCTTGCTCTCGTATCCTCAATAAGAGAGTTTGCGAGACCAGCGACCGATGCATACTCTTGAGGACAATTGATCATTCTCGAATGATCAGGCCCCCTTGGTTAACCGTCGAAGTTGCAAGGGCAATGAAACTAAATGCGCAACGAAGGAGGGAAAACACTGAAGAGGCGGCAGATTTGAAGCGCCTGGCGTGTAGGACATCCGCTTGACTAGTCTGATCCTCCAGGCGCACAATAGCGAAAAACATTGCGGAGAATGCCAAAGAAAATCCTAATAATTTCCATCGCTACGTCAAAGAGTGGGAATTGCTAGGAACTCAGTTGCATGGGCCGCTATTGGATGATAATGGTGTCTCAGGAAGTCACCTGAGGATATGGCAGTGTCATGAATAGGATACTGGCAGTGTTCACAATTGGGGGCCCTGGCTACAAACGAGATACTGTTTATGTCTGGAAACTCATCCTCAACAACATTGTGTTCTCGAGAAAGGAAGTGGCTGAACAACTGAACGAACTGGACATTCACTAATCAATTGGTTCCGATGGACACCTCTCAAGAGTTTTCAAATAAACTCGGGAACAAAGGATGGATTCCCTGGCCCACAACTCCAAGTTATTGATTGCGAGTGGCGAGGTCCTCGAAGAATGGAGAGTTTATAATGTCGCAACAATCTTCAAGAAATTTGACCGACTATCGATCAGCTTGTCGTCGATCGTATACAAAACCATCGAGCAATTGATACGAGATCATCTCGTCAATCATCTGGAAGACAAAAGACTGATTCATGACACTTATTACGGCTTCCGCCGTAAGACAAATCTTTCTCAACGATGCGAAGGGATCAGCGTGAAAGAGCGCCGCAAGGGTGTGGATGTCATCTACCTAGACTTCCAAAAAGCCTTCGACAAGGCCCCACATAAGAGACTGTTACACAAAGTCTTCGAGATCGACATCGGCGACAATGTGTTTCGTTGGCTGTGCGCCTGGGTAACAGGGTGGAAGTAAACAGTTAGCATCGGTCGGGTCATGTCTGAGTGGGCCCTTTTTTTCCTCTTGGTTGCTTTAGGGTAGCATCTTGGGCTCTATCCTTT
Organism: Gammarus roeselii; assembly: GCA_016164225.1. Lineage (NCBI taxonomy): Eukaryota > Metazoa > Arthropoda > Malacostraca > Amphipoda > Gammaridae > Gammarus > Gammarus roeselii. The sequence goes on along the minus strand of SDVV010042341.1, from coordinate 4,179 downwards.
TCATCTTCTATGTAAACGACGTGTTTGCGGAGCTTTTGTGCAAGGTATCAAAATTTGCCGATGAAACTTAGCTCTGCCATGTAGCATGGAGGGAGCGAGAACGACTGAGATCCAACAAGATCTTGGAAAACTCATCCAATGGTTCTAAGCGTGGCATATGCCCGTCAATGTTGCAAAAAGAACCGTTATGCACATGGAAAGTGAGACGCGCAGGTAGGAGGAATTTACAAGATATTAAACCAAAACCGTGATTAGAATTCCCGTAACTTCCTCTGCAAAACGAAGGCCATAGCATCATTGTTGTACAAGTCCATCGTCCCTCCCCACCTCGAGCATGCAGTCAAATTCTGGTCTCCACGCATGAAAGGGGACATGGCAAGACTGGAACGCATCCAGCATCGTGCTACTAAGCTCATCACCAAGCTACGCCCCCACACCTACGGGGATAGGCTCAAGGAGCTTGGCCTCATCACCCTCGAGCAGGGAAGACCAAAGGGCAAGCTCATTAAAGTTTTCAAATACCTTAAGGGATTCAACAACGTGAGCCTTGTTGGCTCACATTCGTACCAGAGATAACCGGGCGATACCTGTTGATAAACGTTTATTAACTCGGATTTGAAATAACCTACCAGCTGCGGTAGTTGGCACTGAATCCGTGAATGCATTCAAAAACGCGCTAGACAAACACTGTGATATGTAAAATGTTTAACATGAGAACGAAATGGCCATCTCAGGACTGTCGAGAAGATACTATTATAGGGATATAGAGAACGAGCATGATACGGCCCTCTTCACAATTGAAGCTAATAAAATAATAATCTCATTATTAGTGATAATAATGGTACTTATTGTTGTTATTGTGGGGACAATTATAACGATTGTTATTGCTATCGGATCCTCTTATACTATTGAAGTTGCAGTTACCCAGAACTGATCAACTTGCATCTAGGTATGATTACATTCCTACCATGATGTACCGGTTGAGAGTCGTAACGGTAACTCGCATCCAACCCTAAACCCACGTCAAGGCTACTGGTACTGGGTGTGAGCCCGCAACGGCTCCTCGCAATCACCCATAAGCTCTTAAAAGGTTTCCCACTCCCATTAGACTGCAAGGCCTTCTTCTGCCCTAAAACTTGAACGTGGACAAGCAGGTGCAGGGATCGTAGTATCCTGAGAATCGAAACTGCTAGCGGGGAGTGCTCTGCTCAAACTCGATGCGGCGGTGAAGGCTCAGAACGATACCAAATTTTGACTCATCATTTGTATTAATGTTATGAGGGTATGATTACAAACCCTACCGGTATTGGGTGAGAGTCTGTCGGGGACTCAGCGGCCACTGCCGTTGAACCGCAATAGCAGCAGTCACTCCTCATGGTAGACGAAAATCGAACCCTCACCAAGAGAGAGCCAGTGCCCAGCTCAATAGTGCAGCGTAGATTCGATAGGACATCATCATCCATCCATTGTTGAGGTAGTGGTAATCTTCCTGTAGAAGGACCCTGCTGACATGAGGGGACTCTCACTTTTTTCTCCGCTTCTCGCCTTCCTGTCGGGATGTAAGAAGGAACAAGGAAGAAATATAGCTAACAATTGGTAACTTTCTAGTGCGGTGAAAGTCTGCCGGCGACTCAGCGGTGACTCACAGATAAGCTGCAATGGCAACATTCACCCCCCCCCCCCCCCCGCTATTGGTATAAGGAAATTGAACCCGCACCAAGAGGAGAGCCAGTGCTCAGCTGAACGGTACGGCGTAGTTCTGAGAGGATATTATTCATTGTTGAGGTAATGAATATCTACTTATTTAGAGACAATGTTGATAAGATATTACTTTATCTTTTCTTCTCGTCTTTCCTTCCTGTGTTGGGAGGAAAACAGGAAAAAATTGCTAACAATTAACATAACTCTCATTTCCACAACGGATTGTCCATCTTGCCGTGTTAGCAACGCGGGTTACCAAAGTGAAACAGTATTCCTTGGCGATGCTTCTCTGGCATCTTATTCTGAAATATGCAACTTCATTTATGTGAGATGTCCCTCTGGCATCTGACCTGGAAATTTGATATACTATTGCATTAGTGCATCCCTATTCCTTGGAGATGCCTTTCCGGAATCTCATCTTGAAGTATGAAATATTTTATTGAAACACACAATCTGGTGCTGCAGCGAAGCGAGCGACGTATCTTCACAGCAGACCCTGCTCCGGAGCGGTAGTCGGTGCAGCGTGGAGAACTGACAATCTTCTTTCCTGCAGCACATATTCGGGGCGGGACCTGGTGCTACAGCAAGCAGAGCGACAAACATTTTTTTAACGTCTGCTCCGCAGATGTTCGTCGTGCCTGACATTGAGATGACCATTGTTGAGGTAGTGGGCATCTTCCTACGGCAGGACCCTCCTGACACAACGGTTTTATCTGTGTTATGTAAATTTCAATTTGTTTTTTCACTAAACTCAGGAACTGCCACCAGCAACTCTCCTCCTATTAGATCTTTTCCTGACATCTCACATTGAAATGCGAAATGCTCTTCTTCTGTGAGGATAATTACTTCCAGGAAACTGTGCGTGGAGCTCTCTCACATCTTGAGCTTATCAAAGTTTTATTACACATATGAAAATTTTGACCTAGTCTTTACACCAGCCAAGGGCAGGTCTATTGGTAGTGGTTCGCTAGGGGCAAGCTACTAGCGAGCAGAAGACTTTGTCTTCTGAGTACATGGGGAAGGACCACTCCCCAGGCAAGTGGGTTTGGTGGTCCTCCTAAATGATCACATACCTCTCCAAAAGGTAAAACGTATATTACTTAATTCGAAATCAACTCGATACCTAGTTCGAGTCTTTACGACCCTACATCTGGGGCAAGCCCAAACGCATGCCATCGAAAGAAAGTTTGAGTCCGTTGAGCGTATGGGCGTGTCTGTCTCTGCTCGACCGTCTGAAATACGACCGCCTGAAACTTAAATACTTCATTACCGTCTGCACTCACCCCGTTCCTGATATTGGCTAAAATGTTCTTAGTGGTAGGGTGGTGGTCGATAGGTACTGGTAATACTAGCTGTGGTCATCTCTTACTATCTCTACAACCTTCTTTTTCCAGTTAATGTACGATAATCTCTACGGCTTCGTTGGCTATCCCTTACCCTTTTTTCAAGGAAACAATCTACATGAAACCTTGTGCTCGTTTTGTTTTCTAAATCCAGTCTAATCTAATCTCTTGTGACATCAGCTATTAAGTCACTTCATGATTGGGTCACAAGTACAAATATCAATTATCAGGACCAGCTAATGAAAGAATTGTGTACATCAATTTCAATCGACTTACAAAAAAGATCTTCACATACACCCGGTATCTCCGTCGTGAAGCAGACTGAGCGTTTCCTCGAGTGAATCAACGGAAGTAACATCGGATACATGTAATCTGATTTTGTAAAGAAACACAGCGTCCGCTGCGGCAGCGTGTATACACCTCGTTCATTCTTTTATTACCCTACGGTTCCATCACAATGGAATCCGCTTCAAAACAAATCACCTTGTTTAACGAACAAGCTCTCCTTAAAGGCCAGCGTTTCTATGCTGGTAAAAGGGAATACACTTTTTTTGCAAAAACGCTCTAAATGATGCAGACAGTTGAAATTGTTTGGGGAAAACTTACGGGTATACATTTGGGAAATTACCTCCATGAAGGAGATTTTGATTCTTTGTCCTGTGTGGACGTGCAGCTGTTTACTTCAGAGAATGGAAAGTGATAATATTAGGAATATTATAAATGATGAAGTAGTTGTCATTGCAGAGGTCTCTTCATTCCGCCCGGTGCTACAACAGTTTTGATGTAAGTTGGACTGCATGTTGGACAGCTGCGATTATGAGTTCTGTTAGTGCCATGGCGTGGAGCTGGCATTGAAAAATATCGGTATGGGGTGCAGCAAATAGCCTCTGGTATTTCACACATGTGAAGTAATTTACGGAAAATGTCCTCATGAAACTTAATGTTATTATATGGTATTATCAGTATCAAGAAATAACTGAGTTTTTGCCGGTACAACGAAGTGAGCCCGAGTCCAACTAATGTTCGTTAGCAATGCAGGTTGTCGCAGTACAACTTTGACCACCTGCATTGCATACAACTGTTTGGTTAATAGTCATCCTGATATGGAAATATGCGTGTATATTGTAGTATAAAT
>SDVV010042340.1:0-10351 GCA_016164225.1 Gammarus roeselii | reverse complement strand
TGATCTATGACTGAAGATCACTAAAGTCGTATTTGATGGTGAGGGAACTCCTTTGCTGCTTTCATATAATACAGAGGGACAGAAAATTACTTGGCAAAAGTAAATGTGCATAACTGAAAAAAATACTGACTTAGAACGATGAAACTAAAAAAACATATGTGAGGAGAAATGCTTAAGTAATGTTAGGGTGAAATCGTGCTCCTAAAATTACCCCTCCGCTACACAATAAAACGATTAACCCGTTTCTGGAAACTGGAACAGTGCATCAGGAACAATTTGTTTAATTGAAGAGATTACTTCACTGATAACGTGCTTGAGGTCATTGATAGTGTCAAGTTTTGCTTTTATGACCCTCTTTTTGATGTATCCCGCGATACAATAATGCAGAGGGGAAATGTCACGGGATCTAGCCTGGTCACAGAAAGTCAGATCAGTGTGAAACCAGATAGCCTCCGCAGAGGTTACTTAGCCCTGCCATCGCAAAGATGTGTGTGTAGTGACACCACGTTATTTGTTTGAAACCAAACATAAGAATGAATGTCAATCGATATTTAACAGTCGAGCATTTCAATATATGCTCTGATCTTAAAATAGTGCATGGTTCTCTTGTCAGCATCTCCAAATATTGAAGGCCCATGCACTCCATGAGAATATGAACCTCATCAAACTGTCAGCTTAGGTACGTGCAAATGCTTCTTAAACATCTTCACCGCCTGCTGAGAAATTCATAGATGGAAGTTCTGCTCTTAAATAAAAATATTTTGTTGTAATGTGACTCTCACTGCTGTTAGGACAGTAATTTTCTTTCATTTTCATTTTGCGGGAGCTGCTGTGACGTTAGCAGTTTGTTTAGTTAGCCAAAGGTCAATCGTTAGGATGCACCTGGCAGACTCACGATTAATCCCTATCTCAGCAGCCAGGTTCTGTACACCTCGTTTTTGATTTTCTTGAGTAATTTCATTGTAATTGACGATTTTTTCATCAGATCATGCATGTTTTGAACGTCCTGAATGACCCTTGTTTATATTAGGTATGCTGCCATTTGCTCGTTATTTGACGACCACATTGCCAACAGTCCTAATGTCTTTATCCAGGTTGTTTATCTTTGCAAATGCTAATTTAATTTATATTTGACAATAACGTGAGTAGTGTTGTTCAGCAATGAAAACACGCTGCAGACAAGTAGGTAAACCCAGTTGAAAATAGATAATGAAAATATTCTTATAACGCAGGTAATTTATGAAACAGTCGAGGTATATTCTATACGATTTGAAACGTCAGTGTCATTTGATTTTTGAAATATGAGCGTTGTATGTATACCAGTTTTCCTAGGTCACCTTAAACAGAGTAGAACTCTCAACTATTCTTTGCATTGGCTGATCGTCTATAAATTCTAAGAAATCTTAGTTTGTGGTTATTTGACATTCTCCTGGTACAATAAACATCGACTTCGTAATAATCACTCGTCACTCTACTGCCATTTTTATGGACTTTTTATGATTTGGTCTACCGAATTCGTCGCAATTGATGCTATTAAAGTCACCAACAAATTTGGGCCTATCGGAATTCCGCACGAGTATTTGTAAGTAAACTTCAGCTATAGACATGACCCCAGAACACGATTTAAATCATGATTGTCTTCTTAATAACTGTTTATCATGATTCGTTTGTATGATCATGTGGTTTGATTTAAGAAACAATGATGTTTGTGTATTCTTTGGCTGACATCGTAGCGCAAAACTGACATCGGAGTGCAGAACTATGTTTCAACACTGGAATGTGGTAGTTAAATAGGAATAAAGTCTATGGCTTCTGTAACGAATATTTAACTACGTTGGTTGGTATTTGAATGTAGCATTTCGAGCTGGGATCGTTCTAATATCTGGTCCCCAAAGTCTTTGATGATCAAATGTATTACAGAATGGGCGCCAAAATTTAAAAATTTAGGAATCACTTCATTTTTTTGGTTTAGAGATAGAAAATTGATCGAAGCTCACCCAAAATAGAGAAAAATGTCCATTTATTTTCGGATATATGTTTTCCTACAGAGAATGACCGTCAGCTGCAATCTATTTCTCAATACGACGGCCAAAATTTGCTACAATTATTCCGAACATTCACTTATGATCGAGACAATGATTTCAGTTACTTATTTCCTGCGTTATCAATAGATACAGTCATGAATCCAATTACACGGCCCTTGACGACACCCCCGATGAAGACTCTCTAATGACACTTAATGAAATGCGGGTATTTCACGATATATTTTCACAGCAATGGATGAGTGTGTATACATGTGTGTGCGATGGGGATGAATTTAAGAACCATTTTGAAGTCTGTCATCACCCCTGGGTGGGTGAATGAGCCGTAGTTTGTATACAGATGAATGAATTCAGAAATGTCGAGGATATTTATTTTAACGCTTCAACATGCAAACAAGTACACTTAGACGTCACCTCCTCACTTGCACTGAGAACACAAATAATATTTCTTTAGATTACGTTGGTTTCATCATGCAAGTACATGAACTGTACAGAGCTGCTGGTTGACATACTACCGTTGATCAAGAATGGGTTGAAAAGAAAATAATGCATTATGGATACGCCGTGGGTTGAGTTGGAGCACGATTCGAGTAGGGAAAAAATCATTGAGGACAACTAATGATTGACTTGAATTGTCTTTACAATGGCATTCCGAAACTGTTGTTGCTAGAATTTAGATTTTTACTAAAAAACTGGGCTTCGGACCATGAACAAAATTTACATTGGGTTCAATGAAGTTCTTCAGAATTTTCATCTGGGCTGCACCCACTAAGGTGGAGTACGCTGGACACATCATTGTGACATTCCTCATAAGGAAGAATGATCACATCATCAATACTGTCTCGTGAAGAGCTGTTTCTTGTTTAGGCCTACTTCTCATCAAATGCTGCAAAGTAAAAATATCCAATAAGAAACTACTTTGATGATAAGAAACGACCACACAACGCATAGAGCGTGTCTGCAAGCAACTGATTGATGGGTTTCGTGATTTACAATTAATGCTATGCAAATTCTGAGAAGGACATGGTAGGGTAAACAAAGTAGCCGATTGTATCCTAATAATTTCCAATACCTCAGTTACTCCCGACCAGATTTCCAATTCGTCTGAAAATTTGCTGTCGTTGCAAAAGCTGCTGAGACAAATCATCACAGAACAGCGATTACAGACTGAGTGACACCTTTATAATTCAATGGTCAATGACACCGTTCAGATAAGAGATTCTTAATTGGATTTAAGCAGGATTTAAGCAATGAGCGTAATGACTGCACACTATCCCCTCCAGGTGTGGGCGAAGAGGGGGTGCTTAAGAGGCAGGGGTCGCAGCGATTGTTTTTCATCATCAATATTATTTTTAGTGGATGAATGATAATTGACTACTTTTTTAAATGAAAATCTGAACTGGTAAATATAAATCTGCAGGGTAGGCTGAGTCGACTGTTTGATGTGAAGAAGACGTTTTGGAGATAAAGGAATCAGTGCTGGGGTAGCGAGAGATCATGCAAGGGAAAGGCTTTAGTAGGTACAGCTTGCGAATGGATGAGTTGCGCGCGGCCCTGTAGTACTTCCCGCCCTCTGCTGTCTCGGTGAGAAACTAGAGGATAAAGGTGACGGAGGGCATGGCACCTATGATGCAGCGAGGAACTTTCTAGAGGATGAAGGTGAAGGAGGGCATGGCACCTATGATGGTGCGATAAACTTTCTAGAGGATAAGGGTGACGAAGGGCATGACACCTATGATGTAGCGAGGAACTTTCTAGAGGATAAGGGTGATGGAGGACATGGCACCTATGATGCAGCGAGGAACTTTCTAGAGGATAAGGGTGATGTAGGGTATGGTCCCCATGATGCGGCGAGGAATTTTCTAGAGGATAAGGGTGACGGAGGGAATGGCACCTATGATGCAGCGAGGAACTTTCTAGAGGACAAGGGTGACGGAGGGCATGGCACATATGATGCAGCGAGGAACTTTCTAGAGGATAAGGGTGACGGAGGGCATGGCCCTTAGGATGCAGAGAGGAACTTTCAAGAAGATAAGGGTGACGGAGGGCATATCACCCATGATGCAGCGAGAAACTTTCTAGAGGATAAGGGTGACGGAGGGCATGGCACCTATGATGCAGCGAGGAACTTTCTAGAGGATAAGGGTGACGGAGGGCATGGCACCTATGATGCAGCGAGGAACTTTCTAGAGGATAAGGGTGGTGGAGGGCATGGCGCCTATGATGCAGCGAGGAACTTTCTAGAGAAGAAGGGTGACGGAGGGCATGGCACCTATGATGCAGCGAGGAACTCTAGTGAAACCTGTCGGGCCCAATTGCGGACACTGATCTCATAAATAACTTTTGACCCAGAGTGTTTGTACAGACTCCTTTAGCGCCAATGAGCCAAAATTTGGTGATGCGGCTTGCATGAAAGGATGGGTGAATGGATTATTGCCGTCCGCCACTTCTTCTTGACGGATACGATCGGGCTTCACTTTGTCAATAGCTATCATTTAATTTGCTGGAAGAAAGTAACATGGAAAGGTTATTGTTCTAGACAAAGTAGAAGGCGAAGGTTATGTAGAAGGGAGAAGAGAGGTTCGTTTGACTGTCACCTCAGAGTTGAAACAAGTTTTGAAGGAAATCGCATTCATAGACACGAGCCTCATTTATGCAAATGTATATTTGGTATCAACTGTAATCAAAACGCTCGTAAAGAACACTGACATATAGATTCTAAGGAATTCGTGTTGCTTAAACAATTTCATGTCAATATTTATATTGATATTTCGTAGTAGGAGTCAACCCCACACTGAAGTTTCTAATTAAGCATTTATGAAAAACTAACTCCAGCTGCCAAGAGTCCGAATCATTTCAAACGGTCCTCTTTGATGCTTTTTTTTAATAGTTTCCGTGTGGTTCACCAACCATTGTTTTATTACTTCCAATGAGTAAAGAATACGGAGGACCTCGATAACAACAACACTGAAACAACGAACGAGCCTGAACATGTGAAGACCATAGCGTCTTTACGAATGCGCATTGAGTATAGAGTCTGAAGGACCGAGCTGTAAAGAAGATTCCATGTTAGTAAATGTTATCATGGCCCCCGTCGCTCGATAAATATTCCAGAGAAAATGCACAGGTTGATGCTCAAGTCCTACAAGACTTGAACTCTCCGGTGACCTTCATGTGACGTTACACCCTCTCACTCAACCCATTCGAAATGCGCTTCAGCGCTTCAGTGACTTTCTTTAACGGAGAACTCTCTCCTCACAACACGGTTCACATAACTTCAACTTTTAAGTGATCTTGCAGTCAGGTACACCCTACAGCACAGCAGAGGGCACCTGCTCTTCAACGCTTCAGCAGTCTTCCAGTAATGTATACACCCTATCACGCAACACAGTCCACATGCACTTCCACGCTTCAGTGACCTGCCTATAATGAACGAACCATCTCGCGCAAAAAAAGTCTACTTGCACCTCCACAAAGCAGGGTCCTTCCTGTAATGAATGAACCCTTTGGTGCAAGATAGGCAACGTTCACTTCAACACGTCAGTGACTTCCATGCAAGGATGAAACCCCCGGCGGAAATCTGAATACCCTAAAGATGCAACCGTCGGAAATTCCATTTTAGCGATGGAAACTGACGAGTGGTTTTGGCCTCGACGGCAACACTTCCTCTCTTCAACTTTCAGACCGGCTTACAGACCGAGACCAGTTAAGACCCAGACAGATGACCGAAAATATAGTCTTCTAATCAAACAAGCCCGCAACTCGGAAGACCGTACAACCTGTTCAGAGAGCAGACTAAAATAAACGAAATCAATCAGCTCTGGTCAGTGCCGGTGTGATTCGTCGCTAATCGGAAGGACGCTGTCGTCATCCAATGGTAGCAACACTCGTTTGTTTTTTCTCGCAAAAACTTATTCCAATTTATCCCGCAACAACCCCAAAGCAACGCTTCTTGTGGGCTTCAATCCTCATCTTCTCAAGATTGTTTATCACTTCTAGTCGTTTGTTGTATTTTCGCAGACAGGAACTGCAACGAGTCTTTAAAAAAGAGATTGTAATGACCTTGCAACATTCCAACTAAGCGAAATATGTCCAAGTGGACATCGCCATGCAACTTATACGCAAATAGGCTGCCAGATGGAGGAAAATTGTTTGTTGATTTCTATTGATCTGTTCCGAAAAATCTTGTAATGGAGTCGAAGAAAATATAGAGGGAAATTGTATATTGAGGAAAACTGTTTTGTTGATTTCTATGAATCTGCTTCAAACAATCTTGTAATGCAGTCGAGGTGAAACTAAATGCGATACTGAAGTGTTCTGGTGGAAGTCGTAAAGTACGGTCTGCTTTTACCAACTTTGCACATTTTCATATAGTAAGGTAAAGCAATATTTTGGCTGAGCTTGCCTTAGCTACTTTCAAATCGTGGTTCTATTGTTTCCAACTGTGGCTTTTTTTTACACCAGCTGCTTCTTTGTATTCAACTTTAGTTTTGTTGTTCCCAACTACTGCTCTGTAGTATCCAGCTGCGACTTTGTTACTGTCAACTGCTGCTGTTGCATAACGTAAGGCCACTGCACAAAGCCATGTTTCTTGCTTTGCCTCAATCCACTTTTTTTATGAGATCTCCTGAAACAATTGCTGGAAACTTATAGCCTGAGCTGAGTTTGTGCGGCGCTAAAAGTTGCTGGGAAACCGGTATCAAAGAGTTCTCTACATAAAATACGCGCGTGAGCAATTAAAGCTGTTGAATGATCTTAAGAAATTTGAATCAAACGCTTTATGAACACTTCGATTTGATCTCATACCTTGAATATTATCATATGGTTCGGTAATATCTGGACATAAATTTGTTAATGTGATGCAAAAAATTGACTGACAACGCAGGAAATTTTCCGTGGTCTTGTTAATTGGATACTCGTGTACGTATAAAGCCTATGGAATAGGACTAATGGACCAACCGGCGTTATTTAATTTTTATCCTCACTGGAGGACGGGAGTGGCAAGCGATCTTCCCCACCGTGTCCCTGGTTTTCTAACGGCAGAAATAATAGTGAATTTAAGAAAACTTTTGGCAATGATTTTCTAAAGTTTGCCTACCCGTTCATAGAAAACTGACTCCAAAGATATTCGTAGCCTACTTTGCCTCGGATGAACATATGAAACTTCCAGTTTGGTTTCGAATAAATAGGTGGCAACATTGGAAACTTCAATAGCATTATGCTTCAGACTATAGAAGTTATGACCGGGCTGCTGGTGTATAGAATAATGGTACAAATGATCAGGCGATTATAGTCAGCGCTTAATTTTTCCAAAAAAAATTACCAGTCATTTTAGTGAAAAGGAGAAGTAACACGCAAATGATTTCCTAATTACTAAAAAATATATATATATATATTTTGATCAATATTAGTTTTAACAGAACTCCGTGCTATTGTCGTTGCGAGGATAAATTCAGTTTGATCTGATCCGCCACAAATTGTATTTAGCCCTCTACGGAGCGACCCTCTATCCTCGATATGTTCACGGTTGCAGTTACACCAAGAACACTCAGCGAATCTTAGAGACACTTCTTCCAAGCGACTGCAGCTCGTCCAAACTGGTTCCTATTGAAATGTTGTACTTGAACACACAAGAGTTCAGTTGGATGAAGTATGGATGACCCACGGTATTCAATACATTATTCGTTAATAGATTCTAAATAAATAAATGCTAACTGCATCACAAATTCATCACACGGGCATCACAAATACATAATATGCATTACAAATGCATGAAACTGCATCATGTGAGCCATTTTTTTGTTTCACATTCACAGTTGGGAATGGTTAGGATACACTTTATTCGAAATGGATGTACTGCCGTGACTTGTTCTGTGACGAAAGTGTCCGAATGGCTCTGATTGAAAGCAGTCGTTTCCATCATCTGAGCAAGTTGGAATGGAAACGGCCTTTCAGTTCCACTGGAAGTTCTGGAACCTAACATATCTAGCGTATTCTGGGTACCTTGTCCATACCATGACATTCCAAGGCTCACAATGCCCCCTGGCGATCCTTCGTTCCAGCTTGCCTTAGCTTGTCCCGCTAGGCTTTCAGTACCACCTGACGAACCACCGCTTCATATTGCTCCGCCCACGTCACTCGAAAATTTCAGTGACACTTGACGAGCAACTGCCATGTCTTGACCATACAATGCCCTTCGGAGGTTCTCGGCAGGGAGCGGCTACTACATCCTATCCCTCCCTTGCCCTGCGAAGGCTCAAAGTGCCACCTGACTAGAGCTGCTCTCTCTTAACTCTACCTTGACCCTCAAAGGGTATCAGTGCCGCCTGACGAGAAACGCTCTCTCTTGCCCCTGCCATGTCCCGCAAAGGCTTTCAGTGCCTCCTGACGAGCAGCTGCTCTCTCATGCTCATAACGTGCCCCGGGAACGCGCTCAGTGCCACCGTACCGGCTACCGCTCTATTTGGTTCCTACCTTGTACCGCAAAGGCTCTCATTGTAGTTTGACGAGCTACTGTCCTCTCTTACTCCTACATTGCCCCACGATGGCATTCAGTGCTGTGCTTGCCTTCTCGTGCCTCCACCTTGCCCCGCGACGGCTATCAGTGTAGCTTGACGAACTGGTGCTCCCTTTGCAAAGGCTCACAGGGCAGCCTGACGAGCTACTGCCCTCTCTTGCCCCTACATTGCCGGTGTATGCTCTCAGAGCAGCCTGACAAACTACTGCCCTCTGTTGCCCTTTCCTTGCCCCGCAAAGGCTCTCAGAGCAGCCTGACGAACCACATTTCCAGCTGGTTCCTACCTCAACAAAAACAGTCAACGTCAGCCGTCCTATTGAGCCAGTGTCGGCCTGGCAATAAAACGGAGTCTATCTGCAGCGCGGCACATGACGGGCCAACATCAGTAAGGCGGCGGCGCTACACCTTTTCATCACAGACAAGCGTCGATTCAACGGTAGTGCGACGTAGGTTGGATTTTCCGAGGCCGATGTCTAGCTTTCGATGTTGAACCACTTGTGACCAGGTAACGTAAAGTGGTGTGCCATAAGCGAATTGCCAAAGCTGGAACACCATTGGTCCGTTTCCCAAGGCTAACATGGACCTTGCCACTTAAAGGCTTCAAGTGCCACATAACGAGCTAAAGCTCACTAGACCAGGAAAGAAGAACAGAAAAAGTCACATCTTTCTCCCTTGAATGTTACCGTGGAAGTTGATAACAAAGGAATCATTGAGACAGCTGCTGGTCGTGCAGTGGCAGTGTCACCTTAGCGGGACTTAATCGCCAGTTGAGATTTAATCAAGGCAGTTTGTATCCAAAGAGTGATTGAATAGAAATACTTAATCAAACCGTGATAAATAAATAAAATATTACTATAATTCCTTCTTATCACGCTAAACACCAACTCCCATCACAATACAAGCAAGACAGCCCTGGACCACACACGGTAATCAGCTGCTCTCCACAGCTGAAAGAAACCCAATGACCGCCTCCGAGCATTCGCTAATATTGTTTTCATGATTATTAAATAAGTCAGGATTTAAGTAGGCATCAATGTTATAGAGGAGCGGCAAATAGGCAGGAGTTTGCTAAGCTAACACGTTACATATTTTTGTATGCTATATTTATAGCTAAATTCAGACTAGCAAATGAGATAGAAGTGGCAGGAAGGGATAACACCTCAATGAGTTACAGACTCCAGCACTCTGTTACACATTAAGGCCAGTAAAAGGACTTCGTTGACTTGTAAACGATGTGGATGCATGGCATCATCATTGTGTTTGTTGATTAGCATTTTGACTAATTATCAACGAAATGTTTATTCTGACAAGTTGGCTAGCACAGGTATTTCTTGGAAGAGCCTGTCATTGAATAATTAAATCCAATTAATTCGATCATGCATAATTATATTAGATTTTACAAGAAAATAACTATTCATTTGAGGAAATAACTATCACATAACAAATCTCATCAAATAGTGTAGCCGCCCCCGTTGATCGCCAAGTACGATCCGCTATACCATCTACGGGAACGGGTTCTAGTTACATTTACGTGAGTTCTGGGCCTAGTAGTGTCGACGGGTTTCCGTCCTGACAGATACCGACTACTTATTTCAAGTGGCCCAATTTTCTACAAGTATCAATCTGAGAAGGGTTTCCTCCCCCTTCCTTACCCGCCGTATCAGTTCATCCGCCACGAAGCCTCCCCAAGGGTGTGAGTTATGAACAATTTATGAACAATCTCATATATTTGCTATATAGGTAACTACTATACAATGCAAATTCATAACCTAAGCGTCGAGCCTGGACATCT
>SDVV010042339.1:0-10351 GCA_016164225.1 Gammarus roeselii | reverse complement strand
ATGCATGCATGCATGCATGCATGCATGCATGCATGCATGTATGTATGTATGTATGTATGTATGTATGTATGTATGTATGTATGTATGTATGTATGTAGCTATATGTTATATTTTGTGACTAACAGAACTGCTGTATGTTCAGATGCCTGAAGCACAAATTAGAAGTTTTTTTTCTGCTCCATTATTTTGCCAGGCTTTGCAGTCTGGAGTGCTGTGGGATTTGTGCCTGCTGTCATGCTCTGCGCTCTGGCCTTGCTGGGGTTTGGGGTGGTCTTGAGGCAACCAAGTTGAGCAATCAAGGTGAGAAACTCACTCTAGCGTTGTCTGTCTCTACTCTCCACGATTCTTCTATAAGGACCTATTACAGATCTTGATTTTTTGTGCAAAGTTTTATGCACAAGATATAGCAAACAAATTGTTTCCAATTAGTTTTGGTGTTCAGAGCTTTTTCATTTTCATAAAATTTCTTCTTAGCTAGCTACATTTCAGAACCTCCTTTAAACTCTTTTGCTGATATTAAATATGTACATATGTTTTTTTCCCAGCATCATGTGGGCATTGCTAATAAAACGAGTGTTCTGCTTTTGATGGTGATTAAAGATGCCACAGCTCTCCATTCCAGTACTTAGGCTGATTGCCTGTTCCATTGCAGAATTTTTGAAGTGAAATTGAAAATTTGTTCAAATTAAGATTGATTGACGTCACATCCAAAGATTATATATATTTGAATATGTCAGTACCTCACATAGGCCATCAAAGTTTACTAATATAAAGTTGAGGACTCATTGCTATTTAGTAATGTTATGAACTCAAGCTCTATTGTGAAACAAATAGTTATGGTTGCTAGTTCCGAGTGGTTTGCTCATGACAACATATTTGACGTGAGAGTTGCTTGCACTAAAATAGAAGACCAAAGATATTACTGCCTCCTGTAGGTGTCAAGATCATTTGGTCAGAAACTTATTGTCAGCAATATAAATTTGTCAAATGTTTGCAGCATTAGGGCTGTGGGCGGGCCATAGCTTCTCCACTGCAGGAGGAGTAGGAGCTATAAAGCAACAATATTCTAGCTATCGATCACAAACATCACAGACGTTGCATCAACTTGTAAATCAACAGATAACAACGCTAGTAGCAACTAGAGATTAGACAATATTGGTGCTAATATCAATGGATGTCTTCCAATTGAAAAAGTGGTTGGAATCAGAAGTTTTAATATTATTTGGTGAAGTTGATACATCTACTTTTCATAGCTTTGCAATGTAGCTAGCTACTATCATACAAATAGCACTCAAAATTATTATTTGCACTTCATTAATTAAAATCAGAAATCACCAAGTCCAGCCTGTGACAATTGAGTGAAGTTGAGATATCTTCCAGTACAACACACCCTTTGCATCCTGCTGTTGCTGCTGCCCTTGCTGCTGCTCCTCAGCTGTTAGTCGTGAGAGCACATCTTTCAGTCGGTCTCGGCGCTCTGCAGGCCCCTCTCCAAACAGACAATAAGGGGCGCCATGGTTACGAAGTTGAGCACCAACCTGCAGAAAAACAACTGAAGCTTTAGCCAGTCCAAATGATTCAAAGCAATTTCATACTAGTCTATCAGAAACCATGAACCTGTTCAAATGGTACCTTGGTGACAGGAATGCACAGTTACTGATACATAGCTAGTTAGCAAGCTAGTGGTAAAGCAACTGATATCAAGATTGCTTGCTTGCTTCGAAATGATTCAGGACAAGAAGTTGCTCCTTCCATGTGGATAGCTTGTAATATGACCATGAAATCAAAAATGAAGTTCATATTGCTGTAGAATCTGATAGCTACATGGTAATTTTATTTACAGCCAAAGCTTATATCTGGACAGTAGGCTTCCCATTAACATCTGGGTATTAGTTATTTATTTTGGGCTTCAATTGTTTACACAACACCTAAAAGATTGGCTAGTAGCTAGCTACTAATCAAAGTTTTTGGAAGAAATTTTTCACAAAACTCAAAAACATTAGCTAGCTAGCTACCTCTTTATCATCTGTTGGGACGTGCATCTGTCGAGCCCTTCGCTTGCGCTCAAACTCTTGCAGCAGCGCAGCCTTCTCATCATTGACAGCAGCACTCTCCTGTACCTCAACCCAGTCCTCTGCACAGTTCTGTATGTTGCTGTTGGTTGAGGACTGTGATGAGTCACTCGGTGAGTCAGGGCGAGATGAGGAGGGAGGAGGAGGGGGTGCCCCTTCTTGGGATTTATCAGAATGAGGAGAGCCAGGAGGAGTCCAATCATCTTCAGAGTTACTAGAGCTGTCAGAGTCATCTGAGTCAATTATCATGGGTGACTCATTAGTACCTTCTTCAGACATGGTGGTAAGTGCACTCAGCAGGAAAAGAAAAAATTTCAAACTGTTGAGGCTATGGGTAGAGCAATGTATAATCTTAAATTCTGTAGCTAGCAAACTAGCAAAACTATTTTGGAGCTATGGTTTAGGTACTGAAATAAATTTGGTAGTAGTATAGCAGATACACTGTAAATATGTTAGCTATCTCTTAAGCTTAGCTGGCCAGAGAGCACTGATGACAAATGACAATAAAGGCTAGTCCTTAACTTAATTCTGGAGGAAGGCCTTGGAGTAAGGGGTCAAGTGTTGATGCACTTGGCCCTATGTTGACACTCCACAGAGGAAACTGTTATAAGTAGATTGAATCTGACTACAGCTAAAATAGGTTAATTTATCATGTATCCATGCCACCTGTTATTGAGAAGATATATAAAGACAAAGTAGAAATTTTGATTTGAAGTTCACAAATAGTGTTTTCTTTAATTTTCCTTAGCATTATGTTCAAATAATTGCAAATTAACACCCTTTAAAATGATCAATTCCACTGTTTGTTTTTGCAGGACAATTGTTATACATCCCAGGGCACCTTTTAAACTAATACAACTTATAAAAAGTATTGGGAAGGATGGGGAGGGTTGCATCAAGATGTGGCTACCCTAAAGAGGTGGTCCAGCATTGACGCACTTTTGCAAATCATTGCAAATAGATTGTTACCAACACAAGCATAACATAGGATAATGGATGATCTTATTAACAGTGGCCATATGGTTCATTTAGCTGTTATACTTTGTGGGTAACACTGTGTCAACCCCGGGCCAACCTGTGTCAGCAGAGGGCCAGCAAGTGCGTCAACATTGGGCCATTCAGACTGGCAATGTCCAATGCAGATCAGAGTAACTCCAAATAATGATCCTTGCACAGTTATGGAAAATTTACCGACCACGGAGTTGCATATACTTGACAGCTCACGCTGCAGCGTTTTGTAAAGAGGCAAGCACTCTTCCTGCGAAGGAGTTGAAGAGCGGAGAGGGAGAGGGTAGAGAGGTGTTAAGGCGTAGCATCGACCGGGGTGACTCCCCGCATTTTGTGCATACTTTGAAATAACTCAAAAAGTACCCTGACGAGAAACTTTGTGTTTACGGTGTGTATAGCTACTATTATGACCATGGAGCACCATAAGTTTCAACATTCTATCATTAATCAAAAAAAAAGATATTTACAAAAAAAAGGGCGGCGAGCTACAACCCCTAAACGAGGTGACTCCCCGCACCCCCCATACATCAATAATTGAAACGCAAATTGAAAGTTTGAGAGTACCAATAGATAGAGCATGCCTATATTAGTATATATCAGTTGCTTGAAATAAATTTTTACGTAAAATATTAGGTCTGTGACAGGTGTTTCTGATGCTCGTCTGTCGCTGCCGTCATACCAGACTGTCCAAGGATTTTTTTCTCCATTTTGCCACGGAAAACAAAGTTTTTTTTCAATAATTGCAATTTAACTTCACTGGATGTCATTTTTTCACATCCTAAACTAATTATGACCCTAAAGTATCAGTAAATGAGCAAATATTACGAAAAACTATCTTTTTAATATTACGATATAACATGTAAAAAATGTATTGTGTCAATTCTATAGCAAACTTATTGCATCAACATGAATACAAGTCATGCTAGGTAGGGATGAGACGGGAGGTCCTTGACCACCGCTCATATTAATGCTCCTCTCCCATATTGCAGACTCTTGCCAAGTAGCTGTTCTTAATGACCTTAGCTGACTCACTGACCAGGAGATCTGTGCTGGTAGTGGGTTGCCTTTCCTCGCACTCGTTTGTCCTGTGGGACACCTTGCTGACTCTCGTATGAGAAGAGGACAGCCCAGGTGTAAGTAGAGGTGAGACGAAATGAATGAATGGATGGAGTGATTATAAAAGCTTGATTTGACATTAAAAGTGTCAGCCTTATTCGCATAGATTCGAAAACATTTTAATGTCAAAGGGAGTGGATAACTGCTTTCTACTAGTATGACTGGTCATTGAGATGACATTGCATTCTATTTTTGGTGATAAGATCACACTCTATATATTTTACAGGATAATAATGATGACTGAACTAGTCTATATGCCAGTCATTTGGTTAGCTACTTCTTCTACAAATCTAAGAGTTTTATTGAGCAAACTAATGATTTATTTTTTATTCTCTTGTGCAGCTCAACCTCCTTTCCTTTACCCACTTATTTGCTTGTCAATGTGACTGATGCGTTGACTAGTGTGCAGTTGGTTTGTGCATCTGCTTTAGTTTCAGTCTTGAGGCTGGCAGCACATGGTGGCAATACATGCTTGATTGTCTGGTGTGTGCTAAGCTCCCTGAGGGGAACTTTATGTAGCATGAGTACACTAACAGTGGAAGTGAGGCTTTATGTATGTGTGCTGCAAAGGTAGCTTGTAGTTACTTGGCCAAGGAATAACGTTCATAATTTTAAACTTGTGCTCAGATCTAAGGTGATTCAGCTAGCTCATTGAGACCTTGGTTTGCTCCTACTTCAGCTGATGCATTGCCATTAGGGGAAGTTCAAATAATCATATCCAGAGTAATATATAAATATTGGTGCCTTGTTGAGTTTGAGTAAACCCCTTCTCTGGCCGATATTGGACTCGTAATATGCCAAGTCTATAGCTACCCGTACAGGACATAGGAGTACCTATTTAAGTTGCATTTATCAGTGGCCTTCCTATGGTGGAGCAGCCTGAACTGAACCCTCAATCTTTGATTACTATATGAGGGGATATAGGGGACTTCATTCACTACCCAAGCTTCCAACCGTGTGGCCGGTAGTGTTTGGCCCAATACCATTAAGATACACTTAGTGGTGGTCATCCAGAAGCCTTGTATTGGCTGATAGGTTGCTCTAGCTGTTCAGCTGTTACTAGGGTCCATTACTCCAGATGGAAATTGCCCTCAACTGCCCAGACCCTAGTTTTGTTATTTGAAGATTACTAATTTAAGGGTGCTCCAAGTTCCTGAATGAAGCAGGGAGAGTATAAATAGTTACAGGGTATAGTATGATATAAGTAAAACACAATATTGGGGATAGTTCACAGCCAAAGGCTGGAAGTATTGGTTTGCCTAAGTTATAGGAGAGATAGCCTCAATCACAGGGCCAAAGGCCAACCCAAATCAGTTAGACTGTGTAGCTGAGGGATATTCTTCAACTGGGAACACATAACTTATTATTAGGAGTCCTATATAAACAGGAGAAAAAGTCCCTGTTAAATACATAGTTAAGTTAGAAAAACACGTGACGTCAGAAGCGGTAGCTAAGCCGTGACGTCGGAAGCGGTAGCTAAGCCGTGACGTCAGAAACGGTAGCTAAGCCGTGACGTCAGAAGCGGTAGCTAAGCCGTGACGTCAGAAGCGGTGGCTGAGCCGTGACGTCAGAAGCGGTGGCTGAGCCGTGACGTCAGAAGCGGTGGCTGAGCCGTGACGTCAGAAGTGGTGGCTGAGCCGTGTCGTCAGAAGCGGTGGCTGAGCCGTGACGTCAGAAGCGGTGGCTGAGCCGTGACGTCAGAAGCGGTGGCTGAGCCATGACGATATAGAAGATGCCAGACCATATGGCACCTGTTACATTGGCTTGTTACTGGGGTGTGTTCACTGCGTTGTAGGAGAAACGTCCGCGATTGCATAGAGGGGACACTTGAGGCAACATATGATGCGTCTTAGTCGTTTGTCAATACCATTGCACTAGTATTCGAGTGTAGCAATAGGAGAGTATTAACTAGTGATACAGTAGAGGGGAAATATTTAATTTACTTTTAGCTAAGTCTTTGAGGAGGGTAGTTTAGGCAGGTGGGTTTGGTTGTAGCCACAATTGAGTGAACACGACGTGAACACTTGTAGCTGCTGCGATCTTATGAGGTGAGCCTGGGGTGTCCTTTTTGCCTGTGAACTATTATTACCGAAGCAACGCAAGTACTAGATTAGAGACTACAGTTATGTGGTGGTGGACACCAGTCACAGAGATTGTTATCTTGATATGAAAATGTGATAAAAAATATTATTCCTGGGCATTAAACATAAGTTAACACTTAGGCCTAGACTTGTCACCATGTGTTAAAAAAATTGGGTCTTTATAAAATTAGGTACGCATATTGAAATTAGCTGTGGTGTCATTAATGTGGGTCATTTACTTCCAAATGTCATTATATGTGTGTAGTATTGCATTTGATTACTTTTCATTGAAGAAAAACGTAAATATTCAATAACAAAATAGGTGCGGGGAGTCACCCCCGATTTTTTTTCACCTGGGGTGAATCCCCGCAGTTGTATATTTGTATATATCTACATAAGTTTACATTTTTTCCAAAATCCTCCTTACGCAACGAACTACACCATATTCCAAGTATCACCACCAAATTTGGCCCTAATCCAATGGAAACTCTAGCCACAGTATCAAAGTTTGCGGAACGTAAATTTTTCCAAACTAAAATTTTTGGGGACCTGAAAAACACACCTCCACTTAGGCGATTTAACATAGATTCTGTGCGCGCATCGAATTTCTACAAGTAACTGATACTTACTAACAAAGACCTGCTTTTTGAAGCCCCGTAGTCAAACGGTGACATTTCCGACGTCTTGGTGCCCAAAAGGGGGGTGCGAGCAGTCACCCCGTGTTTCCGACCGCGGCGAGTCACCCCGGTCGACGCTACCTGTGGAGCAGCACAGACCGTCCACTGCAATCCAGATACTGACGTGCGCGCAGCAAGAGACCTTGAGAGTCAAAACTGATGGTTCCCCAGCAACGGCCTAGTTCAACCGTAGCCCTGCCTGGTAGTGGCGTGCTGCATTCAAGACAACCAGTTTACCAAGCAGGGATGAAGTTCAACAATACGCCGCTGCTTGGCAGTGGCGTGCTACATAAAGTTGGGGTAGGTAGCATGCTGCGTAAAGACAGCCTTATATACTTTAAAATATCAAATCAAATAACATGCTGGGGTCATGAGGTGCAAGGGCAGTTGCCAAATATACACATGTTTGACACTAAAAAAATAAATACACATTCATCAGTAGCGTTAATCGGGAGGATTCCCCGCAGTCAGAAACACGGGGTGACTTCCGGCACCCCCCTTTTGGGCACCAAAACACCATAAATGTCACTATTTGACTACGAGACTTGCAGGAGCAGGTTTTTGTTAGTAAGTATCAGCTACTTGTATAAATTCAATACGTGCACAGAACTTATGAATAATTGCAAAAATGAAGGTGTGTTTTTCCAGTCCCTGATAGTTTAGATTCGAAAAAATTGATGTTCCGCAAACTTTGAACCGAGGCTAGAGTTTCCATTGGATTAGAGCTAAATCTGGTGGTGATACTTGGAATATGTCATAGTTTAATGGCTAAGAAGGATTTTAGAAAGAAATGTAAATGTTTGTAGATATCTACAAACAAACAACTGCCGAGAAACCAATCGGGACTCCCTGCAACTATTTTGTTAATAAACATCTTAGTTTTTCTTCAATGAAAAGTAATTAAATCCAGTTCTTCACATATATAATGACATCGGGAAGTAAATGACCCACAATGATGATACCACAGCAAATTTCAAAATGTGTAACTAATTTTATAATGACATGTCACAGCCTAAGTGTTAATTTATGTTCAACACCCACAAACAACATTTTCTATCATATTTTCATATCAAGATAACAATACCTTACCTAGCATGGCTTGTATTCATGTTAATGCAATTTGTTTGCTAGCTTTAGAATTGAAGAAATAATTTCTTTACTTCTATTGTCTTATTAAAAATATTGTTTTTTCATAATATTTGCTCATATACAGATACTTAAAGTCATAATTAGCTCAGGATGTGGAGAGACATGACTTCCAGTAATGTTAGTTTGCAATTATTGAAGAAAAACTTAGTTTCCCACAGTGAAATCAGGAAAAAAATTCTCTTCAGCAGTTGAGTATGACTGCAGCAAAAGACAACCATCAAAAAGACCTGTCACAGACGCAATATTTTACTCAACATTTTATTTCAAGCAACTGGTATATACTAATATAGGCAAGTTCTTTCTATTGGTACTCCCAAACTTTTAATTTGCTGTTCAATTATTGATACATGGAGGGTGCAGGGAATCACTTCGTCCCGTACGGGAAATCACCCCCCCATTGGAGGCCATAGCTCGCCGCATGGCTTTTCATGAATAGCTAACTATTCAATTGTTGATGATAGAATGCTGAAACTTATGGTGATTAATGGTCCTAATAGTAACTATACACACCGTAAATACAAAAATTTTCGCCTACTACTATTTCAGTTATTTCAAAGTATGCCGGAAATGCGAGGAGTCAACCAGGTCGACGCTACCCCATGAATACGAAGTTTCTAGGTTACAAACTTTTGGAGTTGTACCAAAGCATGTGAAAGATGCTGGAAGTCATACCAGTCAACGGTTTAGAATCATCATCTGAACGGGGGTGACTCTTGCTTCCTTCATGTATCAATAGCTTGATAATTGGGAAAAAAATTGAGAGAACCCATAGAATGAGCATGCCTACTATTATACTAGTTGGATACTTGGAGTTTCTTTGCTGTTTACAGCAGGTCACAGGGTGGCTGTCACCTAGCCCACATCCGTGGGGCACTTTCCACTGGTGCTGCGGCACCAGCATTTGCATGTTGTAGCCATCTTTGCCAGTTGGATCTTGGCTTGGAGTCGCTGTTAAGCAGGGAGTTGTCCCCACAGTGTTGTCACCCTGTGTTATAAACATCGGGTCATTATAAAATTAGTTACGCATTTTGAAATTAGCAGTGGTGTCATCATTGTGGGTCATTTACTCCCAGATGTCATTATATGTGCAAATAATTGCATTTAACTACTTCTTATTGAACGAAAACAAAGATAATTAATAAAAAATAGGTGCGGGCAGTCACCCCAAATCGCTTTTTCACCTGGGGCGACTCCCGGCAGTTGTATACTTGTATATATTCAATGATGTTGTGCATTAGTTTGGAATCTTAGAGTCAGCTTGAATTGATATGCTATGAAGGAAAATGCTTGCATAAAATTGTAGCACAACCAATAGTTTAAAGATTTGTTCAAGTGCAATATACACTTTGCATGCGATATTTTGGAAAGGTGTCTTCACGTGCGCTTCATCTGAAGATTTCATGTGCGCATCAAATATTTCTAATCATGCAATGTTTGCATGCGCTGGCCGCAATTGTGCAAACTGGATTTGACTTATATGCTTATGCCCACAGCAATTGTTCACAGAACACACATTCCAAGACAAACATGCGTCATGAAAGTGTTCAACTGAGTAGTATACTGTATTCAGTTACAAATGCAATGATGCTGGCAATAGGTAAAATGCATGGTGAGAATGAAAAAACTGAATATGCAGAAATAATGTAAAGTGTCACTTTCTCCCACGTCAGATTTTTCAAAATATTGGAAGACTCCTCCAATTGGGCAATATAGATTGAATCAATTGATTCCCAGGAGTAGACTATAACTGCAGTCTGCAGAGAGTCACTCCAGCCCCCAGGTTAAAAAACTATTGAAATGAGCAACTCCCAGCATAAAAGCTATTTTGATGTCAAATATATTTGCTTATCTATCAAGAAGTAGTTCAATCTAATTCATTATACATATGTGCCCTACTAGTACATGAACAAAAAAATTACAGCAGAGCTCATTTTGAAATGTGTAACCAATTTGCTGCAGGTGGTATGTTGTGTTGAGGGCCCACTTTCCAGTGCAAACACCCCTTCAACACATAATTACTCCTATATGTTGCCTCAAGACTGCTCAAAACCATAGTAAAGCCAGAGTGCAGAGCACTGAGAGCAGGATATGAGGCCCAAATGCCTCAGCAGTTCACAACTGCATAAGCGAGGCAAAGTAGTGAAGCATCTAGAATCTGTGCTTCAGGCACCTGATCATATGGCAATTTCGTTAATCACAACACAAAAATAGCGTGTGTGTATATATTTATGTACATGTGTGTATATGT
>SDVV010042338.1:0-10352 GCA_016164225.1 Gammarus roeselii | reverse complement strand
CGCCTCTCTGGGCCGTGTCTAATCAGTAGTCCCGAGTCCCCTCACCCGCCTCTCTGGGCCGTGTCTAATCAGTAGTCCCGAGTACCCTCACCCGCCTCTCTGGGCCGTGTCTAATCAGTAGTCCCGAGTCCCCTCACCCGCCTCTCTCGGCCGTGTCTAATCAGTAGTCCCGAGTCCCCTCACCCGCCTCTCTGGGCCGTGTCTAATCCGTAGTCCCGAGTACCCTCACCCGCCTCTCTGGGCCGTGTCTAATCAGTAGTCCCGAGTACCCTCACCCGCCTCTCTTGGCCGTGTCTAATCAGTAGTCCCGAGTCCCCTCACCCGCCTCTCTGGGCCGTGTCTAATCAGTAGTCCCGAGTCCCCTCACCCGCCTCTCTGGGCCGTGCCTAACCAATAGTCTCGTGTCCCCTCACCCACCTCACTGACCCTTGTCTAACGAATATCGCCATGTTTCCTCACCAGCTTCTCTGAGATGTGTCTATCCCCACCCGAAAGCCTTCTCTCTAGCCGCTCTGAGCCGTGTTCGACCAATAGTCCAATACCACCTCACCAGCTCCTCTGAGCTGTGTCTAAACCACTAACCAATGGCTCCATGCCTCTTCACAAGCCTCTCTGATCGAACCGTGTCAAACCAATAGCCCCCATACCTCCTCACCAGCTTCTTCAAACCATGTTCAACCAATAGCCACATGCCTCTTAACCGGCCTCTCTAGGCCGCGTCTAACCAATAGCCCCATGCTTCGTCACTATCTTCTTTGATACGTGTCTAACCGAAAGCTCCATGCCTCCTCACCAGTGTCTCTGCGCCGTGTTTAACCAATGCAACCATCACCACTGCTGAGGTTCCCTCTCTAACCCCTCCGCTCACCCCTCCTATAAGAAAAGAAAACCCTCGCCAACTCATCTAATCCCTCAGTCAACTGCAGGGTAGTTTAACAATTCATTTGCATGAGTTGGGAAACAAGGTTTTGAAGGTTTTACCCAGGAAGCCGATCAAGGTGTACAAAGCAACGCAACCGAAACATCGAATCCGTACGTTTTTTTGTGTGGGCAGTGACCATGTGGAAAACTTCAATCCCAATCCAAAGCAAGTATCGCAACACGAAGTAAAACATGCTGTACATGACTTGAAAAACACAAATCCTACACGAATAAATGGTTCAGCTTTACAATAGCTGCATGATAGATTGATATCTACCTTGCCCAGCACAGCTATTCAAATCTAGAGTAAATGATTTTTTTCTCGGCAGATCTGGAAGCATGCAATCAAAAAAGCTATTCATAAATGTGGCAACAAGAATAATCAATTCAACGGGAGACCAGCGTCTCTATGTAATTTATACGTAGTTGTTTGCCTTTCTCATCCAAGATTCTAGAATATGTAATATCCAATTGTTCGATTTCCTGGAATCAAACAAGCCGAGCAGACTCAATTTGCTTATCGGAAGAAATTGACAACAGAAGACGCACTTAAGAGCGTCACTGATGATCAAATTATGACGGGCAGATATCGCTGCTGGTACTGCTGGACTTGTCAACGGCATTCGACGAGGTAAACCAAGGAATTCTGTTTGACAAGCTCCTCAACATTGGAATAGACCCTTCTTGGTTCAATAGTTATCGGATAAATCGTAAAAATTAGTTTTAATTGATGACACTATTACGTTTGGTCCAACCACAATTGCCTTCGGAGTCCCTCAATGTTCGATACGCGGCTCATTCCTGCTCCTTCTTTGTGACATTGACCAAAATAAATCAAGCAAAACTTGTGATGTACGCCGATTTAGTTCAACATTACTTACTCGAAAACCGTCGGATCTAAATGGATTAAAAGCCGACGCTGGTATGATTTGAATGGACTCAAGCTCAACTCCGAAAAATCTTGTTCGGCTCAAACTCGAAGAGAAATGCTGTTACTGGAACACTGTGTAGTTATATCACACACTTGCATTATGTATTTAGCCTGAAATATATATTTTTTATCTATGTGAGATCATTAATCGACTGAGGACTCGACATCAATCGTTAATGAAATTGTAAAATATGATGTAATTTGATACGTTCTGTAATTACTGTGGCTTCAATACCCCTACAAGGGGTATTGGCTACAGCTAGCCATTCGCTAACTATAGCCAGTGTGGTTAAGACGGCCGTAGAGTGTCTCTGCCTCGTTCTTCTAGGTATCTCATTCTATATGGCAATAAGTATTTTTTCAGGAAGCTCAGAGGCGAACTTTCGTGGCCTTCTCCCGTTGTCCATTTTTTCCTAGTTACCATGTAGGAAGAAGTTTCCTCTGTGTGCCGTCACTTTTCCTTTGGATTATAAATTTTTTGCAGTAATATATAGGAGCATGTAAGCTAATGCTAAGAATTTAGCAATCAATTGCAAGATTGCGCTAGTCCATCTTCATCGTAACTGTTTGAATTTTTTGAGTGAACCCTTTCAAAGTGATGCGATCTTTTATGTTCAATATAAAAATGTTTACTAACAGAATTGCGGCATCTGTGTATCACCAAGTGGCTCATCAATAATCGATGTAATTAGTATATAGGCCAACGCTTCGATGACTTTGTAACTTGATGACCCGCTATTATTAGTTACCTGCTCTGAGTAAAGGCCAATAAGCGCACTGCGTTCAGAGGAGCTGGTGGCATTTATCGATGCCAGATGCCACCACAACTCAAACTACACAACATTTTCAAAAAAATATCAATATTATATAGGTATCGAAATAAAATTATAATTGGCTTCTAGACACGTTACTTGCAACGATCGAACAAATGTATATACGTGATACCAAAATGCCTCATCGAAGTTAACCTCTAACTTTTGATTCCAAACACAGTATGAAATCGGCATGGAACACGATGGGAGGTGGGCTCGTGGAGAGTCGATTACAGGCTACGTCACCACTATATGCGCTCATGCTTCGCGCCTCGTCCTAGCCTCTCTGAGTCGTGAATAACCAACCGCCTCATGCCTCCTCACTAGCTTTTCTGAGCGTGTATAACCAACCGCCCCATGCCTCCTCATCAGCCTCTCTGAGCGTGTATAACCAACCGCCCTATGCCTCCTCACTAGCTTCTCTGAGCGTGTATAACCAACCGCCCTATGCCTCCTCACTAGCTTCCCTGAGCGTGTATAAACCAACCGCCCTATGCCTCCTCACTAGCTTCTCTGAGCGTGTATAACCAACCGCTTCATGCCTGTTCACCGCCCTCGTTGAGCCGTGTCTAACCTTTAGCCCCACACCTTTTGACTAGCCTCTCTAAACAGTGTCTAACCTGTAGCCCCATGTCTTCTTACCAGCCGCTTATAAACAACCAACCGCCTCTTGCCTCTTTTGAAGAGTGTCTAACCTACAGCCCAATGTCTTCTTACCAGCCGCTTATAAACAACCAACCGCCTCATGCCTCCTTTGAACAGTGTGTAACCTTTAGCCCCATGTCTCCTTACCATGCGCGTATAAACAAACAATCGCCTCATGCCTCCTTTGAACAGTGTCAAACCTTAACCCCCATGTCTCCTTACCAGCCGCGTATAAACAAACAATCGCCTCATGCCGCCTTTGAACAGTTTCTAACCTTAAGCCCCATGTCTCCTTACCAGCCGCGTATAAACAAACAATCGCCTCATGCCTCCTTTGAACAGTTTCTAACCTTAAACCCCATGTCTCCTTACCAGCCGCGTATAAACAATCGCCGCATGTCGCTTGCTGAACAATGTTTAACCTATAGCCCCTGTCTCCTTACCAGCCGCGTATAAACCATCAAATTGCCTCATGCCTCTTTCATTCCTCTAGGAGCCTCTCCTCTTCTTCACTCTTCATCTCATCTCTCGCTGTAACCGATATACACTATGTTCATTCCCCAATCTCCCTAAGAAGTGTCCTAGCTCCACTCGAAACTGCTGAGGATTTAAAGATCCTCAGATGCAACTATAATCCTCCTAATTCATCTGTGTTTTCTCTGCCTGTAATGCGTTTTCCATCACGCACCGTATGACATTGTCTTGGACTGGAGAGTGAAGGCGAGTAGTTGGTAGGCGTGTCTACCATCTACTCGTCCCTGTTACCTACCTGTTTTAGCAATCATAAACTAGTTCATATAGCGGGGGTGTTGGAATACTGCTACCGTAACCCCTGCGTGTCGTAAAGCCGACTTAAAGGGGAGCTCTGTAGTCCGAGCTCAAAATAGTGCTACCCCAATCCCTGCGTGTCGTAAAAGGGACTAATAAAGGGCGGGGCGAGGGTCTAGGAATCCTCTCTCCTGTAAAATTCTCCTTAAAAGACGACAAGACGAGCGGGTGGAGGGGAGGCTCACGCCTCTTCGAACGCTGTTGTTAGTGTCGCTGAATGTGCGTGGGTGTGGTACGAATGAAGCAAAGAGGTGAGAGATTGGTGAGATGTTTGTGAGAAGGAAGTTAGATGTGTTGGCGCTGAGTGAGACTAAGTTGAAGGTAAAGGCGAGTGTGAGTTTGGAGTGGTAAGTAGAAGGAAGTCAGGCATGGATGAAGGTTGGGCAAGAGTGATCGACTGGTTAGTAGCGTTATTTAGTGGAAAGAGGAGTCGTCAAGATTGATGTGGTTGACAGTAAAGTCAGGCGCAGAAAAAATGGGCGTTTGTGAGTGCGTACGGACCTGGTAGAGAGAGGATTGAGGAGGAGAGAGAAATTTTGGACTTACCTGAGCAAGTGTATTGGGAGTTGTTGAAGTCAATTTAATGTGGTTGTACTGGGTGACCTTAATGCAAGAGTTGGAGAAGCAGTAGTGGATAATGTGATGGGAAGGTATGGCGTTCCTGGTAGGAATGACATTGGAGAAAACCTTACAGGTTTGTGCATGGAGCAGGAGCTGGTCTTCGGAAACAGCCTGTTCAAGAAGGGAGATATCCACAAGTACACATGAGTGAGGATGGCCCATGGTGCAGTGGTGGAGAGAGCGCTGATGTATTTTGTGCTGATTTCGAGGAGAGTGGTGAGTAGGCTGGTGAGTAGGCTGGTGAGTAGGCTGGTGAGTAGTGGTGAGTAGGCACCACCACCCTTTTGTTCCCCTTCCACCTATGCTCCTCTTTTAAACTTCCTTCCACCAGCAGATGGTCAGACACACCACCACCCTCCCCTCTCAACACCCGCACATACAAAAGCCTACTCACCACTCTCCTCGAAATCAGCACAAAATACATCAGCGCTCTCTCCACCACTGCACCATGGGCCATCCTCACCCATGTGTACTTGGGAGACGTTCAGAGATGCCTTGTTGAGATGTTCGAGCAATGTGTGTGGTGTGCGCCGCGTACGCGGGCGCAGACGGAAGAGCTGTGAGTGGGGAACGAGGAGGTCGAACTGGCGGTGGCGCAGAAAAGAACAGCTTTTGAGGAGTGGCTGCAAGCGCGGTCAATGGTGGCCTATGACAACTATTAGGAGCAGAGGAAGAAGGTAAAGCGAGTGGTGAGGAGAGCCAAAAGGGGCGCTGACGCCAGGTGGAGCAGACGGCTGTGCCAAATTTTTAAGGAGAAAAAAGATGTTCTGGAAAGTTGTTCGGAGTGTGCGAAAGGGAGAAACCGGAAAGGAGGAGGCGGTGAAAGATTAAAACGATCAGTTGTTAGCGGAAAGTGGCGGTGTACGGAAAAGGTGGGCCAAGTATTTTGATGAATTGTTTAATCTCGAGGATGACAGAGAGGCTGACATTGCTGCTGTGGGTGGTGGTGCGCGTATGCAGGGTTTTGGAAATTGACTTGTTGCGGACATTACTAGGGAAGAGCTGCAAGAGACGGTGGAGGTGATGAAAGCAGGGAAAGCCCCTGGTTTGGATGGCGTTGCGACTGATTGCCTGAAAAAGGGTGGAATAACGATTGTCGAATGGTTGGTGAGGTTACTGAACATATGTTTTGTGGCGATTGAGTGTCGCAGTACCTGCATTGTCCCGCTGTGTACGGGCAAAGGAGATAAAAAAGAATGCTGCAACTCGAGAGGTATCTGTCTGTTATGTGTGATTGGTAAGTTGTATGGGAGAAAGCTGATCAAAAGGATTAGAGGATGTATGGATTGCACAATTAGAGAGAAACAGTGCGCCTTTAGAAGCGGTGGAGGGTGTACCGATCAGATCTTTGCAGTGAGACAGGTCTGTGAGAAGTAGCTACCTTGCAAAGGAAAATGAGGTGTTCTGGGCCTTCATGGATTTGGAAAAGGCATACGACAGGATTGACAGGGAAGCGCTGTGGAGGGTGTTGCGTTTGTATGGAGTGGGCGGAAATCTGTTGAAAACGGTGTAGAGTTTCTATGTTGCCAGCCGAGCATGTGTCAAAGTGGGAAGCGTGGTGAGTGATCAGTTCACAGTGAAAGTGTGTCTGAGACTAGGCTGCGTGATGTCTCCCTGGCTGTTCAATCTCTACATGGATGGAGTGGTCAGGGAGGTGAACGCGAGTGTGCTGGGTCGTGGCTTGGAGCTGTTGGAATAGAATGGGTGGAGTTGGCAGTTGAGATAGTTACTGTTTGCGGATGATACGGTGCTGGTGGCGGATTAAGAGAAGCTATGTAGGCAAGTGTTTGAGTGAACGTGTTTAGAATTAAAGGATTGAGATGCTCGAGGACTGTTGATGCGAGCAAAATTTTAGTGTCCCCTAAATGGAGAGTTGTTGGAAGAAGTTCAGTCTTTTAAGTATCTGGGCTCACATGTGGAGAGGACCGAACGAGTGAAAACTGAGGTGAAGTCGTGATTAAAGGAGGGGTGTAAAGTGATGGGTGCACAGAAGACTTTAATGAGCTGAAAGACGTTGGGGATGGAAGCAAAGAGAGGGCTGTATGAGGGTGTTGTTGTCCAAACTGTGCAATATGGAGCTGAGACTTGAGGGGTGAGAGCAGAGGAGAGGATAAGGTTGAATGTTTTCGAGATGAAATATTTGAGGAGCATGGCTGGGGTGTCGATGAAAGACAGGTTCACAACTACATGCTCGAATCAGAACGGGGATGGTAAAAAAGTTGGCGGACCGAGTGGATTCGCGTGTTTTCAGATAGTTCGGGTACATGGTGAGGATATATGAAGGGAGATTGGTAAAAAGGGCGATGAAGGCGGAGGCTAGTGGTCGCAGGCCTAGAGGTAGACCGAAGTTTGGGTGGATGGATGGTGTAAAGCAAGCGTTAGGAAGGAGAGACATGAATGTGGAGGTGGCGAGAGAGCATGCAATGAACAGGCGTGAGTGGAGAAATGTTGTGAATAGTTGATTTTGACGCTGTTCTGATGTGCTTTCCCGTCCTTGGCATCACGTTGTTAGGATGGTCGTGGGTGGTAGGGGGGGGGGCCGGCCATCATGATGCGGCGGGGTAAACCAGTGAAAACTGTCGGGCCCTGCTGCTGACAATGGATCCTCGGACCGCACTTGTGACCCAGAGTGTGTGATGCGGGGTTACCGGCCGGACCCTTTAGCGCAAGAGGGTTAAATTGTGTGAGTGTAAGAGTGTGAGAGTATGAGGGTGCGAGGTGCTCCTTGCCGTCGGCCACCCCCCTTTCTGGGGTATTCGGCCTAGTGTCTGTATCTGTATTGATACTTGAAAAAAATAGCTCCTTCAGTTCACTTGCAATCTTGCCCTATATCCGGTTATGGACAAGCCTGTGTTGTTTACCCTCATATACAGCAACGCTAAGAGAGAAAACTCGCGGGGCGCACTGCAAATTTCCGATGCCAGATAAACTCCGAATCCCGTAATAGGATGAATCCAAAACATCCAATATGAAACTATTCCAATATCTGGAGTATGAATTCGATGCCTAGGCACTTGTGAAGTCGGCGGTCGGGCTGCGGCGACGTCGCCGCAGCTGATAATGTGTCTGGTATTATGTCATTTTTGGATGGGTACTGTGTAGGTATTGAGTCTCCACGTGTCTGTCTCTTTCTTTGTCTCTCTTTTCCACTCATTTGATTTTTCTCTCGTCCTGTTTCCCTCTCATTCAATATTTTTCTCTTTTTTTTATCCCTTTCTCTACATGCATCCCGTACTTTCAGTGTTCATCTGAACCTGCGCTATCTTCAATTATATCATCACTAGGAAATTGTCTTACGCCTTGCTTCCTATCCTCTCAACAGCTGCCCGTCTAATTTATTTCCCACATTTCTTCTCTAGGTCAACAGGAAATCTTAAAATTTTACACTGGTAAATAAAAATATGGTTGCCATCGTTTACTCTTCAACGGGTATAAGTCACCGCTTTTACCCCTCTTGAAGTACCGTCCAAAACAGACATGCCCAATGACTTCTTCGTAAAGGCGTCCTTCTTATCTTTGGGAGACCCCGCGCAGTTTTTACCAATTCCGTCATTTTTTGCGAGGGTAGTCAATCCATCCGCCGCTTCCCCAAGAGTTCTTGCGGTCATCACTCTCGCGATTCACGCACTCATCCGGAGTGGGACAGGAGGGGTAAAAAAGAGCTCTGAAGACGTTAGGTGAAGTCTCATTGAAATGTGAATTAAACGTAGAGTTACCTACTCAAATTTTGCGGTGCTCATTTTGCTACATGCTTATAACTTTGAACATCTCTTCTGAATAGTTGTGGTGCAACCATTAAGGAATTGACTAATTATGAAACTGCCTTATTTTAAAGGTAACATTTTAATAACTCTGAAATCATTCGGATTTATCGGTTTTGTGTGGGCGCTGCTCATCGTGAAATATCCCTTTGTTCCTGAGAGCAATACAAACACGCCTTGCTCCAGCCGCTTGGCAAGAAAGTCTTATTGCTCCTTTGACGGAGAAATATTTTAGCGTTGCTCTTTTTTGTCGCCTTGTCCCCTCTGTTCCCTTCTGTTCGCTTCCTTTAGAGGGGATCCGAGGGGAGATTAAAGTGAGGGTTGACATGGCGCGCTGGTTATTGCTGGCCCTCTGACAAACAATGACGATGAGACTGAGTACACGTGCGGTGGGCTGGGGAGCGCACGGGGCGGGGGAACTAAACGATGAGTTTAAACACGTGTTGGTACGAAGTGTTGACGGGACTACACACAATGAGGGTAATTGATAGTCATGGAAAGTAGCGAAATAAAGTTTGTTAATGACAAAATATTTTTATAACATTCTAAAGGCCTCGGAAAAGTCTTCGTTTAAAAATTCATATGAACGCTTTGATGAGATTATTTTCGCAATTCTAATCTAAGAAAATGATACAGCTTGACCAACAATTTATTTAATTTCGCTACTATGCGCTGGCTTATTACTATTTCGTGCAATCACCTGCGCGCGCAGTTAAAAAAAATCATTTTAATTGAACATGTCGCAGCCGAACTATTAAATCGCGTCTAAGCTAATCTTCATCTAATACCACTCATTTCTGTTCAACATTTTAAATATGTGACCTCTGAAAGAGGCCCAAAACTAAAGATGTGCCAATACGAGTGTTGATCCTGATGCTGGAATGTCTGATGTTGAAGACGCTCTCTCTGAAGACTCAGTCTTCAGTTTTCGGGTACACTAGTCAAAGAAGATTCGTTTGTGATTAAAGATTAAGGAAAATATTCAATGTTCATTTTCCGCACGATATTTGAACTCATCGGAAATTTAATTGATATTATTAATTAAGTCCAGTTATAATACCATCAGAATTTTTTAAATGAAGTTAAATCCCACGCAGGAAAAGTCGAGTTTGTTTTTTCGTTTGTAGATTCACCCTAAACTAATTTTCTTTCGCTTCTGTATGTTTCTACTTGCTTTGCTAAATATATTTCATTTTACTAGATTGTATAATATAGCAGCAATTGACCCCATAATACTTATTATATTGATTGTGTACCTATTTTGTGACGCACATTTACTTTTTTAAGTGTTAAGTCGAGAAAATTCCACTCATTTGAACATTCAGTAACACACGGTCTTGATAATATTCCCTCCAAGATTTTCAATGCACAACGCTGTTAACTTGAAGAAACAAAATGAATACCAGGTAACTCAAATTTCTCGCTCAAGCATATTGCAAGAGTCGCTCTACTAAAGACAAAAAAAATATTGCTAAGTGCTCTTTATAAAATTGAGTTATAAAGTGTCCTGGGAATAGTCAGGAATATAGCAAATTTGCCTTCAATTGTCATCTTGAGACTGGTACTTGAGTGAACGAGTGTCATCTTGAGACTGGTACTTGAGTGAAGAGTGTCATCTTGAGACTGGTACTTGAGTAAACGAGTGTCATCTTGAGACTGGTACTTGAGTGAACGAGTGTCATCTTGAGACTGGTACTTGTGTGAACGAGTGTCATCTTGAGACTGGTACTTGAGTGAACGAGTGTCATCTTGAGACTGGTACTTGAGTGAACGAGTGTCATCTTGAGACTGGTACTTGAGTGAACGAGTGTCATCTTGAGACTGGTACTTGAG
>SDVV010042337.1:0-10352 GCA_016164225.1 Gammarus roeselii | reverse complement strand
GTGAACACTGGCATCCAAGACAGTAGTCCTACACTTTGCCTCGAAATACAGTGAACATAAAAGATAGTGCATCGGGTGAATGGGTAACAATGCCTATTTAGGTGGACAATGCGACAAGTTCATTATTATGATTTATGTATATATATTTGAATAAGAGATTAAAGGATTTATACATGTTATGAACATTTACAGGTCAAACCCTGTTGAAATGGACGTATTTTCATCATTAAGTCGAGTACATAAGTGAAGACGGTCTCACCCGGCTTGCGTCTCTTCCATGCTAAATCCATTTCTTCATCGATTTCATTAGTCAAGGCACATCGCTTCCTCTTTTAGTCACGGTAGGTTTATTTTCAATGGATATTTTGTGAATGTCCGGATGCCCGTATGCAAGAGTTGTTCATGCGTCGAGATAGTAGCGCTTATTCTCAAATTTACTCAGGCAGTTTTTGATAGTGCGTCCAGCTTAAAGTTGGCATGCTTGCGCACGAATGTTGTGTATGGTTTCGAAGTGTGTGTTTGTTTTCTGGTTGTGGATGTCTCTGTATTGTTCATGGTTGATTTTGGCTTGTGTCTGGTAATTGATACGTTCAGCATCCGATTTTGTTGCGTCGGACTTAAACAATATGCTGTAACACTTGGGTTGTAAGCAGATGATTTTGCTCGGGTAGTAGTCAGCTGTTTCGCTTATCAATAGTCCGAGTTGTTCTTTCTTGGATTCATCGTACAAGAGATGATTTTTTGGGGTAGTTAGAGAAGTCCATGTATTCAGCCAGGGGAGCTTGCCGCATTTCCGCCTTAATGTCAACCACGCCTCTGAACTGCACCAGCAACGAGTCAGTGTCCGGGTAGATAATCGAGACGTTGTCACCGTCGCGTGGCTTCAGTGTGTCATAGAATAAGCTGTAGACTTTTGATTTAGCTTTTTCTAGCACGAAGAATCCAACTTGGAGTAGATGAACCATTCGGACATTTTTTTGCTCGAAGATCACGATGACTGTTTCGGGGCCAATGGCGTAGCAGTTTTTTAGAAGGTGCACACGGGGTGCACACGACCTTTGCCTTTAGACTTCTGTTGAGCGGGCTGAACAATAGCTTGCCGTATATACTATTCGAGATCAGTTCAAAAAGGGACTTTTTGAAAGAGTTCGTAGACTTCTGATGTTTCAGGATATTTTTCACGATGAAAGTTTTGAAGACCGGTTCCTGCTTGATGCGAAAAATTCGATGAACCTTGGTGACTTCCTGTCCTTGCCTTAGGAGTACTTTAAGAAGTTCCAGGGCCACGAGGTAGTCATTTTGAGGTAGATGACTAGCAAAAAGCTTACGATCTGCTCGTTTTCTGTTTTTAAGATGTTCTGAGCCAGTCAAGAGATTTTTTTCTGATGGGCGAACCATCGTCCAAGGTAATCCCTTTGTGATGTAGCAGGAGTGGTAGCTCATCTGCTTTTCTTGCAACTTCATCGCTTACTTGGGCATCCACGCAGACAATTTACGTATACCAGCCGGAAGAGTCTCTGTTTACCAAGTCGAATGCTTGAATTTCTTCCGGTGTGAGTTCCAGAATTTCACCAATGATGAGGGGTTCGCTCATCATCCACTATATAGACTGTTAAAGTCACACATTGCTGCTGAAGACACGAGTAATGTAGGGTCATAGTCTTTGCATCGGGGATCGATTATCTTGGTAAGACCTTTCGTCAACGTCACGAACCTGCCTCGTGTATTTTTGTCAATCAAGTGCAGGAGATCAAAATCTGTGACCAGCGCCAGTTTCATCTTTCCTTCGTAGAGGGCGGTTTGAATTGCAAAGCCAGGGACACGCGACTATGGGGTCCAGGGTATAGTCGCCAAGCCATGACACGCGACTCTGGGGTCCAGGGTGTAGTCGCGTGTCATGGTCTCCCTAGACTTTCAGAAGACTTCGGCCAGCAGCAGCGTGTCGATGAGCAGGTAGATGATCATGTAGTCACGCAATGTCTCACATCTTGTTGCAGGCCATATTTCGATCCTTTCAGCATAATCAGAGTTAGATATTCCTTTGCCTCGAAGTTGACTGTAGAAGGCATGGGGCGATGGGATGTCAATTTGGTCCAGCACAGAATCTGATGTGATGGCTTCGTAGCAGAAATGTCCTTTTCGAGTGCCGGTGTCTAGAACCTTGTCACTGTAACCGAGACTTGTGAGATGGGAGTTGAGGAGTGACATGTCATAGCCACTATCTTTGGGATTTTGGCAAGACTGTCAAAACTTGAGTTGAGGAACGAGAACAAGTCGATAAACTTGACACTGTACTTGCTCGTGGCATCGTTCAAGGAGACAGAGATGCTGAACATTTTATCTGATTGTTGTGGCAAAACATTTAATTTGAATTTTTTTTACCGTCCAATCCTCTCAAAATGAATCTCTTGTCATAGGCCGATGCATTGTGAGCAATACATGACATGAACCTGAGTTTCTCCGTTATTCTCATGTTACAATTAGAACGAAGAGCCCCAGTGTAGTTTCCTGTTATCACTTCTTTATTGGGACTGAAGACCCCCTCCACGTAATGGATTTGATGACGTACTCGTTTATTACCATTTTCTTCAGAAGCGTATCCGGCGCATGCACATGTTTTGCTTACGCAAGATTTTTTTACGTCATGTTTAGTGGGAACGGGGATGGGGAACACTGATAATGTTAACATGTATTCATTTTAATCCAACAACATATTCTTAAAAATATGTATTCTCATCTCCTCAAGGGGAACTGTAGTCGAATCGACAACTTTGTGTTATACAATTTTCCCGTCTTTCTCCACAGGAGTATAACTGTACATGCACAACTAGTGTATGTGGACTACATGTTTCCCCTCTTGGGTTGGCTCCAGCCCAGATTCACAGTCATAATAACAAACAACAGGGGGGTTCATTGTCGCATGCATGACTGAGAATTGGTACATTTCGACTTCTCCAGGCATACTGAAGTTTTGCAAACCTGTAGTGGACGAACATAATTTTACGTTACCATTTTTTTTGCTTTGGTTCATCCCTTGCATGCAGAAGGGACAAAAAAGTTCTTTCTATGTTTCGTATGTCTAAATGTTTTCATAAATGTAGTGAATCATGGTATTAATAAGATTTGAACTAGATTTGCAGTAGCATCATTTCTATCACAGGAATTTATCACTGCGGCTGCCAGTGTATGTTTCATCTTTACCCCAGTGTACGTTTGCCCGTCGGAATACTGTTCCACTGCACTCGCCATTGCTTTTTTACAAATAATATTCAAATGTACTGCAAATGCACATGTCATTCCATCGAAGCAGAAGCGCCCTTATTGATCGATCCTACGGGCATGACAGCAACAATTCAAACATACTCTGCCAGCTCGCTCTTTGAAATATGTCCGCTGCTTACTCAACTTTTTTCCTGAACGACGAAGCTGAGGAGCGCCGAAAAGAGTCATCTGGCTTATAATAACTGAAGGAAAAACAAAAGAAGATTTCTAGATTGTTGAAACCATGTGAGCGCGGCATTTATGAGATTTTTTTTGCATTAAATTCAGTAAACTGCTTAAATGTTCGTGGAAACCGACAATTTACTTAACTCGGAACTCTTGAAGAGTCAAATACAATCATGATATTTGTAATCGACCGTGTCATTTGGTTATTTGTTTATGTCAGTGTACAATAAAATTGCACGGACACTATTTATCGGTTGAAGCCGTCCAGAAGATGTGGCCATGATATTTATATACTAATTTAACAATCAAACAAGTTCAACAGGGCATTTGTCAACAAATTTTATACCTCTAGTTAGTTTATTCCGTAAACTGACGACAAAACATACGAAAATATTTGTGTCACTTGTCATGTAATACAGAAAAGATTAAAGATAATGACATCCTTATATTTTTCTATGTGTTTTTTTGCAATAGTAAACGAACGATGTATCATTGTAATGTTATTAATTACACTAATTAAATTAATTGATATCGTTCATTTGATGTCAGATATCTTGTTTTGGACACGTCTCCCTTAAGATGCGTAGCGAAGCACGCAGTAATTTGCGGTCACCAGCAAATGCTCGCCGGCATTTAATTATAAAGAAAATCTATGAGGAGCGATTCATGCATGCTTCCTTTAATGTTCGATGAAAGCGTATAATCTGGGGAAGTTATTTTTTGTAAAGCTAAGTTATAATTCGTCGATAATTCAGGCAGTGATAAACTATTCATGATATTAAACGAATTTTTAATTGCTTCTAATCTCGAATGTTTGTGGAACAACACTTTACCTATCACCTTGGATTTGGTCTCAATAAGACTGTATTTACGTTGCTCTTTTCAGAGAAATTAACATAACAATATTTCAAAACCATTTATCCTCCATGAAAACCAGCTATTTATAAAAAAATATATTCTACATACTCTACCTACTAAGATTTTTACAATGATTTACAAGGAATCATAAATTCATAAGACAAATATGCCCATCATTTAGACTTGCTTTTAAAGTAAACATCTTGGGTAACCCAACCTTGAAAAGGTCTGCGAGCCTTTGCTGTGTGATACAAGCCAACAATTCCGTGTGATGTAAAGCTAACTTGGGTTTCATTCTCTCCTCGGGGTCTCCCTCGCCTCACCCACGGGCTGTGTTGACAGCGGAACAGTTTGGCGGGAGGCCATGTTACACCATTACTCACTATATCATGCTGGTAATGGGGTCATGATTGGGTAGGGGTCTCCCTCGCCTCATCCACGAGTTGTGCGTACAGCGGAATAGTTTGGTGGGAGGCCATGTTCGAATTTTACTCACTATACCATGCTGGTAATGGCGTCATGATTGGGTAAGGGTCTCCCTCGTCACAAAGTTCTAAGTCTGATCGGCAATTCGGCTCCTGGCCTCGATAGGGAGCCCTGCCCATCCACACGAAGATGCAGGGGACTCTGAATCTGTTTAATAACAGAATGCTTGATTCATCCGGTGAGGCTTTAACGGAGACAGTCGTGTATATAAAGATACATGATGACATATGAGACGGACTTAAAACTAAACTAGCTGTAACGAATGTGTATGGAGCCCGTCTTAAGTAAGTAGGTCGTACAAAAATGCTACACCATTTGGAGAAAAATACAGATAGCGCTGTTTGTGTAGGTCCTGCAAGCAAATTATATCATACAATATTGACATTCAGTCGAAATATATATTGGCTATACGGTCTCAATCAAGAAGCAATATGCCTTTTTCAAGCGCATTTCCGTATTATGTAACCTTCGGAACATTAATTGATATCGCTTAGCAGCAAACCGAGAAAAGACAGTCTATCGCTTTTATCCATCGATACGAACCTTATTTTGTTGCGTCCTCGCTGCTTCTTTTCCAGCTATTTTCGCCTTTTCGTCGGAACGGCCACCTAAATTCACCCGTAACCAGCCACCCGATTCTAAAGCCTGCTCCAGGGAGCTGTGGTAACATTCCCTGGATAACTGAAGCCCAAGAAAAATACCAGGTCCTTCAGACTCCGATTCTATGGACTCCGGAATGACACAATCGGGAAAAAGTAAACATTCAATAGGTCTTTGGGTGACTGTCGATATAAAATATAAACAAAGCAAAATCAAACATGAGACAACGATAAAAAGGGGCAGAAACCATATTCCGATTTAAGGCATTTTGCTGTGAAATCTTGTGAACCCGAATGAGATTTTGAAGAGAAGATTCAATTACCTGGAACGGTTCCCCTAAATATAAGACATGATAAGCTCCGCGTATCTTTAGGTCTCAACTTCATGTTTCAGGAAAACATCAATGACCACACCAATTGATAATATCATAAGAAAATATATTCACTTAGGTAACCATATAAAACAAGTAATTCATATTTCACTTAACCACTGACGAACAAACCATTTACGAAAATATTCTACTCCTTATGTCAAACAGTTATGCTCTGTTTTAACTACCTAATGCCAATAAACCAGACAACTAAATTATCTGTTTCCACACCATACTCTGACATGAGCAAATTTGGGCCAGATGTGTTCCAAATACGATTTGGGCACAATTTTAACCGAATTCCCTCGGCGAATGTCGTGTCTGAATAATTCTGCACCGAAACAGCACAACAAAAGTCCTGGACGCTGCTTTCACCGCCGGCACGATTCCGGACAGATTCGAAAATCTTGCTTAACTCCACGAGGACGGGATATGGTTAACCACTCGAGGGTTTCCCTGGAGGAAATGAGGAGTTAAACTGGTTGGGGTTTCTGCTCTGAAATGCTCAGCCACCAGGAAATTGTGGCCGTCTAGAATGAATACATATTCCGCTCATTTCAACCAGGGTAACCACCGCACACGCAATAGGCGTGGTCTAGGCAGTCAAAAGAGTGACAATTACGAGCGAAGAAAAAGATGCGATGTCGATGGCTCTAGTTCGCAAATTGATGTTAACTCTCATGTCATGATTTAAAATACATACATAGCAATAACTTCCAACCAAACATTTATAAGTTCTTTAAATTGGTCATTTATCGTTACAAATTGTGTGGAACGTTTAATACTACAAACTTTTTATAAACAGCGTGTAGCGGTGTATGATAATAGAGGCTGCACAACGCTCTCACACGATTGACTTTCAGTACCATATCCCTCGTGCGGTTTCTTAATGGTGATAACATTGCGTTTGCTAAGATATAAGAAAAAAATGCTAGTACAGAAGGAGATGGATTTGAAACTGAAACATCCAAATTTATATTTATGATATTGAACCCACGACGGACCTTT
Source organism: Gammarus roeselii (assembly GCA_016164225.1). Taxonomy (NCBI): domain Eukaryota; kingdom Metazoa; phylum Arthropoda; class Malacostraca; order Amphipoda; family Gammaridae; genus Gammarus; species Gammarus roeselii. The sequence continues at coordinate 3,583 of SDVV010042337.1, read as the reverse complement.
CACAATTAATTTAATCCATCAGGTGGGAGCTCTCAGAAATACAAAAATCTTATTAAATACAAATGATTTTTTTTTTGGTTATAGTCAATCTGAACCGTCCTTGCAGAATGCAATCAGAACAAATTATTGCAGGACTATTATTAGTTCTATTCGAACAACCCTATAGCCCCAAATAGCAGCTTCCGTTCATACGATACTTACGAGCAAAAACTACTCACGATAAGATACTGTTGTTGTACTGCAAAACTCTTCTCTACTTTCCAGAGTCTAATGGCAATGAATCGTATTGTAATGTGAAGCAAAACCTCTACGAGATCCAGCTTCAGAATGTGAATTGTTTGAAAAAATGGTCCACGTTAGTTGAAAGTCAGCTGCGTTTTCATATGGTAATCCGTCGCCATTCCCTACAATATACCACAATTGGTCCGGATTAATCGTTTCTCAAGCTATTATTTTCTGGTTGTGAAGCATCAAAAATTTCCTCGAGGAAACAGAACAAATTCTTATCACTTTCCGGATCCGGAACTTTGCGTAGTGCTTTCGCCTTTTCTTTTCTCACCACAAACTTATAAAAGCAATCTGGCAGTGAAGTTCCCGATTGTTGAATGTAGTTTTTTGGACTCAACAGGCGTTGGCTATAGAAGTTCCAGAAGTTGCCGGAGTACTAACGGCAAACTTCCGGATCAGTCAAATAAATTAAATGTTATTAGAACATCAAGGTTGTGTATATATTTGTGGGTCTCACTAATAATCACCTTTACGGGCAAATGAACTGCAAGTTACGAATATCGGAGATCCATGTGAGCAAATGATATTGAAATAAATATAAACACCTGCCGTCCTGCCTTAATAACATGAAACGTTTAAAATGCTACTTATCTACAAATGACATCTCATCCATCATTGTTTTTAATTTTTTCAATTCCTCAAGAATATCACTGCTGGAATTCCACGTTCATTCACTTGCGGTGTCTGGCAGCCGGCGTTGTCGGATGCCGCCCGAAAAGGTACGTTATCCCGTGTTACAATAATTTCGAGAGTCCACACCACGTTGACCGTATTGTTGTATGTGTTAGCATCACAACTCTTTGAAAATATCTGGTAGGGAGACATTTGATAGCAATTCCTAGCTTGGTTAGGTAGGGAAAACAACTGTTGTAGTACCGAACAGGATTATCGAAACTAACGATTAGAAAATATCAACAAAGTTTAATTTAGTTTGTGAGCAAATGATGCCGAGGGCTTCGAGTAATCGTACAGGTTTTTTTTTGCAACGGCATTTGTTGAACAAAAAAATTATCTTCAAGTCAATGACAACCATATTGCACTACTTCAGACTTTAGACAATTATATTTTCCTTTGTTATTGAATCGATTCCAAAACTTCACAAGTAATTTGTCCCTTACCATCAAATTTTTCAGCTAATGAAAGGATAAAAATGTATTATGTAATTTTATTTACAATTTAATAATATTATTAGCTTCAGATGCGATGACATCCCTCAACGGATCGGAAAACTTTATGAAATTCAATAAGAAAAAATAAAAAACCACGTCCACTCAGTTTTGTCACATGTTTTTTTTAATCTTCGTCAAACAGACACCTAACTTCATAAACTGATCACTTGTATGAGAAACAACCACTATTTCTGATCTAGTTTGAACCTAAGCGGGACTATTAATATCCACTAACAATACCTCACTATCTGCAAACCACTAAACCTTGAAGGCTGTGTTATTCCCAATGGTGCACTGAGACTCGAATTACCAATAAATGATGCTATCGCTTCATTGCGACTTAATTTCTTGCTTTCGGTATGTCTGAGTTGATGTACAGAGTTAAATATTTGATGTTTACCATTATGGGTTAAACCTGTTTTACTCCAATATACACATGCGTAATTTAAACCAGCCTTCAAAAGTGTTGTAACTAATGGATTAATGTATAGGCAAAAATGACACAAATCGTGCAGGTTTCGGGAGGTCTTTTAGCATTGAATGATTAATATTAAAAACTATTTCTTAACTTGTATTAACTTCTCAGATCTGATGATATTAGGGATTTCTTCACTGCCCATAACAGTTGTAGTTTGATGAAGGGCTTAGTCAATCATAGCAATCGCAGTAACACAAATTCAACATTCTTACATTGATCGCATTTTTATGTCTTTCATTGCGGAGAGATTGGTGAGATGTTTGTTTGGAGAGTGTTGGACTTGTTGTCACTTAGAGAGAAGATATTGAAAGATAAGGGAGAGTGGGAGTTTGGTGTTGCTAGTGGAAGAAAGTCGGGTATGATAGGATGGGAAATGGGTGCAGGTTAAGTTACTTACAAAAAGAAATGCGATTTTGAGTTATCACAGATTGGGTTGCGCAAACTGCTTCGAGACGAAGAATTCCTCTTATAAGACTCCGAGTTTAGACATTGAAAGTTCTGAAGCAAACAGTTTGAAACAGGCTTATTACTTCGAAATGATTTTGTTAGATGCTATGATTTAGTTTCATAGCTAGGCTATTTTAAGGTAATAAATTGAAAGACCTATCAGATCTCAAGAGATTCTTAGACAATCTATTCGTTACGTAATAACCTACAGATTTCCACAGAACCTAAAAGACCTATAGAAAGGACATCATAATTTTACAGGCCTAGACACTAACTGGAACCACATTAAGACGAGTACATACCTCACCCTGGTTGACCAGAGAGTCCTACTAACTTTCAAAAATAGACATCATCATAACGCAATATTGTGGCGCTGGTAACTCTTCTTCATTAAGTGAAGTTACAAATTCGGACGTGGCTGAGAGACAGTCTAAAAACCACAAAGCTACTACATACCATCATTGGGCTTGTAAGGTGATACGTTTAAATATTTTTTTCTCGACAAACAGACTGAAAAAAGCACAATGACGGCAATCAGAGGGGGCGAGTTTTAAAGTCTATCACAGAAGAAGTGAATACTAAGTAAGGATTAGGATCAATTATAAAAGGGTATTATGAGGTTATTTGGAGGTTGTTATGATTGTGTGCAGACGAGAATTTCCTTATTTAATATGATAGATCTAGCTAATAGTGTCTGTAACAAGTTTTTTATTTGTCTATAGCAATCTGGAATTTGTATAGATATTTCAGTTTCAGGATATTCAGGGTTTTGAAACGATTGTTGGTGAATGAATTGAATTTAAATGTTACTTTAGCTGAACTTGTTTATTTAGTTGGTCAATTACTGTTTCAGTTTTCTTCGTGTCAGTTCCTCATCAGAATTCGATTTCTTGAATTACGTATTGCTGGAGCAATGTGAAATGAATGGTTAAAAGTGCAGACTTGAATGAAATGCTGTCGATGGAATTGTTGAACCATCATTTCTTTATAATTATATGCCCCACGAAATGAAGTGTTGTCCATCTCATGAATTCAATCCTTCCCAATTTTTCAGTGAAGTTCACCTTCACGCTTATAAGAGAATAATATGTAACAATTTTTTTCGCTACTTATCCAGATTAGTTTCCAGTTAATCGCTTTTTACATGTTCGAATTCCTTGATAAATTGGTCAGTTAGTTCGTTTATGGTGTTTGGTGGGAT
>SDVV010042336.1:0-10352 GCA_016164225.1 Gammarus roeselii | reverse complement strand
GAGTGAACACTTCAGAGTTGCAGCGTCGGATGAGAATGTCTCTGAATGCAAACACACTAGAACTGCGGATGAGGGAGTGAACACTTCAGAGTTGCAGCGTCGGATGAGAATGTCTCTGAATGCAAACACACTAGAACTGCAGTTGAGAGAGTAAACACTTCAGAGTTGCAGCGTCGGATGAGAATGTCTCTGAATGCAAACACACTAGAACTGCGGTTGAGAGAGTGAACACTTCAGAGTTGCAGCGTCGGATGAGAATGTCTCTGAATGCAAACACACTAGAACTGCGGATGAGGGAGTGAACACTTCAGAGTTGCAGCGTCGGATGAGAATGTCTCTGAATGCAAACACACTAGAACTGCGGTTGTTGGTCTAAACAATCAACGTATAAATTACTTAGGTTACACCTTATTTATTGCAGCAATTACAAGCTCATCATCAAGTAGGCCCGGGGGACATACAGGTCTCCCATCACCTGGTCTAGATCTGGTTTCCGTGTCAATGGTAGGATCCGGCCAAAACAGTGCAGAGCAGGCCTGAGCTGGCCAGACCAGGTTTGAGCAGGTCTGAGCTAGGAGAGGCGGCCGAAGGCAGGCCCGTCTATTGATCTAAGGGCTGTTTGTCTCCCTTGAAGAGCCCGCTTGCTGATTTGCTTGCTTCTTGGCCCCGTCGCTTCTTTGTTGCATTGCAGGAATTCTTCTTGTTTCAACACTCTGATTACTGACTTGTTTTTAGTTTTTTTGACCTCCAATGGTTATTGGCCGTCCAGCTATCAATACGCTCAATTTGTTTGATTGTATTGATCATTGCAGTATATTTCGTATCAATGACGTCCTTTGTACGTTTCCTTTTCCTCCCTCATACACCTTTAAAGCTTTGTGTCTCGATTGAACTTCTCAATCTAAGTAAGATATGAGAATGGTGTATATACTTTGCTTTGTCATGCTGCTAACTTTTGGTTAGATCGGTTTTGGCGTTGAATTCTTAATCGTTTGTAGCGGTCCGGTTGGAATTATGGATCGCTGTATTGGGTTGTGACTTGTTTTACTGTTTCCTTCTGGGTTTGTCTTGCTGCTCGTTTTCAGGGGAGGCGCTGCTAGGGCTTTGGTGGATGTTCGTGTCCTGTCTGTTTGCTTGAGATAAAACCTCTATACATCTATTTCATATTGGTTTTCTATTATGACATGTTCTACATTTCATTATTTCCAGTTTGGAGAGTGAAATTCATTAGAGAAACTATTAGAGATGAAATGTTTGAAAACATGACAAGTGTTGCGTCAACAGACATGGTCAGGAATGTGAACGTGTGAACGGCTGTGCTGAGACAGCTGTCTGTTAGAGAAGGTTAGCGAGTTTTGAGGTGGTTCGGACACATGTAACAAATGGAATAAAGGAGATTGGTGATTAGAGCGCTGAATGCAGAAGTGACTTGACAAAGACTAGAGATTATTTGATGGATGCATCAGAGTACACGAAACGAGAGACCAAGCGAGTGAGTTGAGAATAATTGTCAATGGATGAGTTCGACGCGTCTCTGAAGAGCTTCTCCGATTTTAGATGGCTCGATGTGAGACGAGGTGGCCGGACTATAAAGGGCTGGCACCTATGATGCCGCGGGGGTTAAACAATTGAAAGCTGTCGGGCCCTTTTGCTGTCACCATTTTTTTATCTCTGCACCGATTTGGAGTGAGTGGACGAGCTCCTTGCGCCCAAGGGCTGGTGATTGTATTCGTGTTAAAGCGTACAGGGATGAATGTTTGGATTGTCTTGTCGTTGTCCCTCTCCAACGTTGAGAGGAGACAGCTCTGCGTCAACGTTTTTGTCTATTTAAGGTAATTATACCCTTTCAGACACAGTTGTTTCATCGTCTTCATACTGTACACGTTTTATTTTTAATTGTTTCTTTTGTTTTTTATTGAACAAAAAGATCGAACACCGAGATTTTTTCTGTCGAAAACGCTGCTACAGCATCGCCACTTTTCAGATTAGGAAGGGTCATTATGCTCAGCGTACATCGTGAAATCTCATAGCACCAGTTCGTTTGAATACCATTAAATCTTCATTATTGGTGTTTCGACCAGTTGAACAAGAGGACAGGAACATTTCATGCTCCCGAATAACCTTCCAGATATCTTCAGCCTTTTCATCAATCAACTCCTTAAACTTTCCTAAGTACAGCATGTATCAACTCCCTATTTAGGGCATGTCCTATGTGCCCTATACAGCTCATCTTTCCTATTAGCCATCCAATGACCCGCTAGCAACAAAGGGCACCGGCTCATGTTCCTTCAGCGCAGCAGCGATGATATGCCTGTTGTTTGGGCTTAGAGGCCCTTAACAGCGTTAATGAGCCGATTGCCTGGCATTACAGCAGTAACTGTCTTGCATAAATATTAATATCCTTTTCTTTCAAATGGCTGGAGCTACACCAGCACGGCTGAACAGTTCTCATCCGTGTATTGCTCAGCGGTTCCTTTTCACTGCTGCACTAATCTTATTCAGGTGTATTGGTGCTGCTACCATATTTCGGCTGTATATTGATGTCTCCCCATCGTACTGCTGCACAGGATGATGCAAACTGCGTATAGCTTTCAGGGGTAAGTGCTTGAAGAGGAGGTCTCATTTATAGTGAACTTGAGTGTGTTGGTATTAGTAGCATATCTACTCGTATGATTTAACTTATAACATCAACATACTTTATCTTAAAGTGCGTAAGAGAAACCTACATGCAGAGCTAAAAGAAGCAAAGACTCTCTAAATCCCCCTCTCCAAAAACAAATTCTTGCACACATGTAGAAGCAAAGTGTCAAGGCATGTGGCTCATGACGCGATCCCGGGGTATCGCGTCATGGAGCAAACTCTATACCGATGAGCCACGAAGGATGGTAAAGGTATAGATTTTCCTTCGAAAAAATCGAACTGTCAAAATTAACATGTCACGAATGCAATTAGTATCTTTACGCACCTCCAAACACAGCTCAGTGGCAGACATTCGTAGCCTAGGTACGAAAACCCCACAAACATCACTTAGTAATGTACTGATCTCAGTATAACACTGCGACGAGAGAGAAAGGTATTCAATGGAGCGAAAGACTGACTGGTCAGCTTATGTCCAGGGTTGTATTTGTAGTGTGTTATAATTATACATACTGTTAGATAAAGAGGGTACAATTTGAACGTGCTACTAATATGAACGCACTCAATTATACTAAATAGGTGAAACACGTTAAAAAACTATGAAACACTTGGTTACCACGTCTGTTAACAATATTTACAATGAAAAAGGAACATCAACTAAGTAGCATAAGAATTTGATCATATGTTTAGTATTGATTTTGTGAAACGTTTTTTAACAGAAACATAATGTTGGCCCGGAAAACCAAAAAAAATGCCCTAAGGGAAACTCAATTAGACCTAAACCTATCCTAACAGTGACCTAACTCAAAACAGTATGTCAAACTACAGTATCGAAGACCAGTAGACTATTGAAGAAAAATGATTAGTTGATACATAATGAATAAGATAGGATATCATTAAAGCCAGCTGTATCAATATTGGGAGACACATTCTTGCTTCAATTTGGGTTTAGATGTGAGTCAGGAAGTTTGTCATTTGATTGTATATGGAATGGGGTTCCCCAATTTGAAACCCTTATAGATAATGGAAAATTGAGATTTAGCTTTATTGTGCCTTGTTTTACAGGGTGACACAGAAAAAAATGTTCAAAAGTTAACTCGCATAAATTAACATTAAATATCGTAGAAAGGCAAAACAAAAACCACATGAAAGGCCCTGACTTGAACATTCATTTGGTTTATAACAAATGTTCGAAATGGCAATCCGGCTGATTAGCACAGTGGTTAACCGTTTTTTTCTTGGAAACTCGAGATTACTGTTACCAAGACATTTTGGTCAAGGGAAGAGATTACTTCTCGGATAACTGGCCTAAGGGAGTGTCAGGTTTCGATTTGACGTCCCTCTGTTTGACATAGCCTTGTTTAACGTAGCCCTGTTCGACGTCCCTCTGTTTGGCGTAGCCCAGTATGAATGATCAGGAGGGGAAAGGTCGGGTAACCTATAGAGCTGCCCCCGGGAAGTCAGATCGGTGTGAAATTATGTTGTTTCCATATGGCGGCCGAGCATGTGTCAGAGTGGGAAGTGAGGTGAGTGATTGGTTCACAGTGAAAGTGGGTCTGAGACAAGGCTGCGTGATTTCTCCTTGGCTGTTCAATCTCTATATGGATGGAGCGGTCAGGGAGGTGAACGCGAGTGTGCTGGTTCGTGGCATGGAGCTGTTGAAAGTGAATGGGCGGAGTTGGCAGTTGAGCCAGTTGCTGTTTGCGGATGGTACGGCTCTGGTGGCGGATTCAGAAGAAAAGTTATGTAGGCTGGTGTCAGAGTTTGGTAGTGTATGAGAGGAAGAAGCTTCGAGTAAACGTGGGTAAAAGTAAAGTAATGAGATGCTCGAGGACTTCCGATGCGAGCAGTATTAGTGTCCTCCTAAATGGAGAGTTGTTGGAAGAAGTTCAGTGTTTTAGGTATCTGGGCTCCTATGTGGAGAAGACTGAACTAGTGGAAACTGAGGTGAAGTCGCGATTGAAGGAGGGGTGTAAAGTGTTGGGTGCACTGAAGAGCGTAATGAGTTGCAGGACGTTGGGGATGGAAGCAGAGAGAAGGCTGTATGAGGGTGTTGTTGTCCCAACTGTGCTGCACGGAGCAGAGACTTGGGGGATGAGAGCAGAGGAGAGAAGAAGGGTGAATGTTTTAAAGATGAAATGTTTAAGGAGCATGGCTGGAGTGTCACTGAGAGGCAGGTTCACTAACGACTTGGTTCGAATCAGAACGGGGATGGTGAAGAAGATAGAGGATAGAGTTGATTCGCGTGTTTTGAGATGGTTCGGGCACGTGGTGAGAATGGATGAGAGGAGATTGGTAAAAAGGGTGTGGAAGGCAGAGGCGAGTGGATGTAGGCCTAGAGGGAGACCGAAGTTTGGGTGGATGGATGGCGTGGAGCAGGCGTTAGGAGGGAGATACCTGAGTGTGGAGGTAGCGAGAGAGCATGCACTGGATAGGCGTGAGTGGAGAATGATTGTGAACGGATGAGTTTTGATGCTGCCTTGATGTGGGTTCCCGCCCTAGTCACGTCGTTGAGAGACGGGATGATCGTGGGCGTGGGGGGTCCGGCCATCATGACGCGGCAGGGGTAAACCAGTCACACTGTCGGGCCCTGCTGCCGACACTAATCATTCCCCTAGCAAGGTGCAACACACCCGGAGGGTGTGTTACGTTATCAAACAAAGTGAGAACAATTTGTGTTCGCACTTTGTTTGGAGAAGTATTTCAGTAGTACAGTTCAAGCATGAAAACACCCCGCTCGCTGGTAAGTTGACCCGACTTGAAAATCTATTTATTAAAATGATTATGACGACAATAATTTATGGACTATTCGTGGTATTTAATAAACGAAAAAATACTTCAGAACATATTCTTTCATATGGTTTTATTTCACTTTTCTTCGTGATTTTTTTTTGTATTATTCTTTACTATATGAATCGCGATATTTTGTTGAGTGCGAATGTACATCGGACTGGTCGATCATAGTAAAGATTGAATAGTTTTATGTACATTGACTTGTATTAGAAAGCTATTAAAATCCACAATTTTAGAAATATTAATTGATTTGAAATCAATACTATGGTGGCCTGTATATGAGAGGTTATTTATTTATCTGCATGCGTTCTTTTGACTGACTTTCCTTTTATCAGTTACATTTTATTGACTTTCTAACAAAGCTTTAATTGCATAGTTTATGTAGAGTCGAACTAGTAGAAAAATTAGAACTATTGGTGAAATTCAATAGTTTGATTTATACAGTATTCCAATTGATTTGCTCAATTTAGTCGAAATACAATCAACGTGATATTTGAATGTGAGGCGACGGTCCAGATGCATGACGAAACAAATCAATGAAATCAACTTCCCTAATATTAGCGTTTTCCAATTTCAACAATGGAATACCAATGTTACGTGTGTATGATAATGTTATAAAGTTGGTTTATGTCAACATCCATACAAGTTTTATTTGTGTCGAGCCAAATATTTGCATATACTAATTTGTCGTATACTTTTAACTCTATTTCCATTAATATTTGAATGTGTTGCTGACAAGGTATAATCATCGGCGTTTAAGATACAGTTGAATCAGCCTTGCCAGTATCAACAAAAAACTCGGTAATGACGTGGGAAATACAATTTTATGTTCATATCAAGTGTCATTGGGCGCAATAGTTTTCAGAATATTTCTTTTTATTAGAGCCTGTAATGCCTGACCTGTAATTTATTATATACCTGGGAGTCAGTGTTATCTTCAAATTTGTTGAATTTGTATTGAAAATAAAATAAAATTTCATCTGAATAATCAGTTGGGCCTAATATCAAATTGGTTCTCTTGTTATAATATGACGATAAATGTCGACAAGGCACAGGTTATTATATATATCAGGAGGAAGTTACCAATTTCCAACATATTAGTCGAATTGAAATGTCAATCAACTGCAAATGTAACATAACTAAAATGTATCGGTGTAATAGTAGATGACACACCTAACTGGGAAGATCACGTCTCTTTGGTGGCCAGGAAATGATTCAAATCGTGTGGTATTCTTTACAAAATTTGAAATTGTCTGAGAGCTTCAGCTAAAAATCTTATGCATCCCTTTTTGACTTACTACATAAACCTGCATGCTTCCACCTACGAAATAAACCTAAGACCTATCATTCTTAGTCAAAAGGGTGGCATATAGGGCACTATCAGAGGCTGGAGTTGGCCACTGTGTCACATCATTCTTAGTCAAAAGGGTGGCATTAGGGCACTATCAGTTGCTGGCAAGTGGCCACTGTGTCACATCATTCATAGTCAAAAGGGTGGCATTAGGGCACTATCAGTTGCTGGCAAGTGGCCACTGTGTCACATCATTCTTAGTCAAAAAGGTGGCATTAGTGCACTATCAGATGCTGGCAAGTGGCCACTGTGTCACATCATTCTCAGTCAAAAGGGTGGCATTAAGGCACTATCAGATGCTGGAAGGTGGCCACTGTGTCATCATTCATAGTCAAAAGGTTGGCATTAGGGTACTATCAGTTGCTGGCAAGTGGTCACTGTGTCACACTATTCTTAGTCAAAAGAGTGGCATTAGGGCACTATCAGATGCTGGCAGGTGGCCACTGTGTCACATCATTCTTAGTCAAAAAGGTGGCATTAGTGCACTATCAGATGCTGGCAAGTGGCCACTGTGTCACATAATTCTTAGTCAAAAGGGTGGCATTGATTGCGGTTATTTATCCGTCGCGTTGTGTACAAACAACGCGACGGATTCGCAAGTTTACTGTTAGTTATCAAAACAGTCTCAACTGTTTGTTTTAATAGAGAGCGTTAGTCATCAACAGTCCCAACTGTTTGTTTAATACAGCGCAGTTGTCATCAACAGAGTCCCAACTGTTTGTTTAATAGAGAGCGTTAGTCATCACATACCTAATAAATAAGGTTAACACAGTCATGAGCGCTAAAAATCGAACAATCAGATTGTAAACCTAGCCTAATATGATGTACTTTTTTTTCCAGAGTTCAATTGAACGGTTCTAGACTGATATTATCCCTATGTACAGTACTGCTGCAGCTCCATTACAGGGCATGTTCTAATCCCATTCTCTGTGTAGTGTTGCAGCTCTATTACAGGGCATGTTCTACTTCCCTTCCCTGTGTACGGTTGCAACTCCATTACAGGCATGCTCTAATCCCATTGCCTGTGCACTGTTGCAGCTCCATTACAGGGCATCCTCTAATCCCATTCCCTGTGTACTGTTGCAGCTCCATTACAGGGCATGTTCTACCTCCCTTCCCTGTGTACGGTTGCAGCTCCATTACAGGGCATGTTCTAATCCTATTCCCTGTGTACCATTGCAGCTCCATTACAGGGCATTCTCTAATCCTGTTCTCTTTTTACTGTTGCAGCTCCATTACTGGGCATGCTCTAATCCTGTTCCCTGTGTACTGTTGCAGCTCCATTACAGGGCATGCTCTAATGCTGTTCCCTGTGTACTGTTGCAGCTCCATTACAGGGCATGCTCTAATCCTGTTCCCTGTGTACTGTTGCAGCTCCATTACAGGGCATGCTCTAATCCCATCCCCTGCGTATTGCTGCAGCACCATTACAGGGCATGCTGTGATCCCATTCCCTGTGTACTGTTGCAGCTCCATTACAGGGCATGCTCTAATCCCATTTGCTCCATTACAGGGCATGCCCTAATCCTGTTCCCTGTGTACTGTTACAGCTTCATAACAGAGCATGCTCTTCTTTCCTTCCCTGTATACTGTTGAAGCTCCATTACAGGGCATGCTCTACTTCCCCTCCCTGTGTATTGCTGAGGCTCCTCTAGTACGGTTGCTCAGATGCCATCCCACCCATCTGAAATGTACTCTACTCAGCAACACGATTAGCATCCATTACCTTGATTAGTGACCATTCGATTACTGATCCCCGAGCAGGCTTGTGATTGGTGTAGCCCCTCTGCCAATACCGATGATGATTGAACCGAGCAGCAGCGCTTTAATGGGACAACCAATACGGTGGAGTGCCTCAGGGGCCAGTCTTAAAGAAACTCGACTGATTTTCCATCATGGAAAGTGTCCGTCGAGAATTTAGTAGTTCCATTTGGTTCGTATCCTATGTGTTTTCTGATGTTTTTGTAGCTTCATCAACCTGCCACTGTCCATGCAGTTTTTTGTTTTTCCAGATCCTTTAATCTTATATCCTCATCTAACATTGTTCTGCGTTACATTGTTTGATGTTGGGTGTAATTAATTTTAGTGTAAAAATAAGTACATATATGTACATAAGTACATATTTCATTCAACACCAGTTATTGAAATGGTAATTTGTATCTTATTGTCGTTCACTTGATAGCTGTAACTAAATAAACATTCAGTCCGATCGAAGCTGCCAGTAACGGAATGCTGATGAAATCTTTATTCATACACAAACGGTATGGTATTAAGTTTTGCATCTCAAATGTATACATTAATGTACACAAATCGAAAATAATAGTAAGCCAAGACAATCGTATCAGATTGAGTGGCCTTTCATTGCAAATTATAAATGCCAAAATGTGACCGAATATGTCGGTGATGTGCATCTTAGATCCATAAGTGAATGAACATAAGTGCAAAACTGTCCGGAACATGTAACAACCAAATAAATATTAATAGAGGCTTAAAGTACACAAAGAATCTGCTCTATATTCAAATGACACATAATATTGAGTTATATAAAATTGTATCTAACAATTAGTAACAGTTCCTTATTCTGATTATCCGCCCAATACAATGGGTAGCGAACGTTGTCAGTGTATGTGTGGGCCTTTGTGAGTTACAGAGCCACGGTCATGCACGCTTATATGTTTCGGGCCGGGCATTTTTCAGGTGAAGATACAGCTACATATACATACATGTGTTATAACACTCCGTTTTTACGCCAATAATATGTAGCCAAAGTGTGAGTTTCTCACGATGCGAGCGGCTGGATTAGGGCTAGCCTCCCCCAATTTTTGCTTCCTTCAGCAAACAGATGTGTGCCCTCGGACTTGGTTACTCGTCTAAGACCCGTCGTATAATGGGAGGCCATTTGTGCCTGTCTGTTGAAAGGAGATCAGCTGTTCTGGTAAACGATTAAGGGTAGCAGCAGCTGGCTATGTATTTATTCTCTATTGCCTTCATAGCCCTGTATGTATTACCAAAATAGAGTAGGAGTTGAGTTTTGGTGAGCCAATTAGAATTATGGAACCGGGGGGACACGCCTCTCAGAGGTTAACGAAGGTGGGGCTACTCCGTGATTGGACAATTCTCTTTGACACGTTTTACTGTAGCGGCTATCGCTTCGTGGCAGCGAGTCGGAGAATCAGGGGCACCTCTCGATAGACGGCCAGCGTAGAGTTGGGCACTGTAGGGTAAACTTCTCATTAACAACGCACCGTCTCTTTTCGTCTATTTTTTATTGCGTACAATTATTAGCCTACGCGTTCGTGCAATTGTTAACTCATTCTGGTATCATAACAGCTACATAATATCAATCATTGCACCTTGACTTGTAGCTGCTCTTTTTATAGTATCACAATCCTTATTTATGCTTTGTGAAGTTCCCTGTACACTTGTTATTGTTACCTTATTTGAAATGATATCATAAACACATTTTTGTCTTCCTTACAACCTTCCTCCACCTTTAACGTATAATAACAACCTTCATTTATGAGATCGTAACACATGCACATACGTCTACATATATATATCTATATATCTA
>SDVV010042335.1:0-10352 GCA_016164225.1 Gammarus roeselii | reverse complement strand
GGCAGGTAACCCCATCGTTTGAGCCGAGTAGTGCGTTGGCGGGACCTGTTGCGAATTGATCAGTTCTTCATCTTACCTACCGATAGGCTCCCTCATTCTAGAGGATCTTTTTTCTTTACTCTTTTTGAATAAAACACTTTTGACCTTTCTCTACGAATTGTGGTGACCTGAGCATGCCGTGGGACGAAGCAATTCCGGAGACTGCCGATGACTTGTTGATGACTTAATGCAGCACTGGCGGCTGAATTGACGTCCGGTGCCAGAAGGACATTGAGTCTAGTGCACTCCAAAGCCTTGACACTAATCTAATCTACTATTAGCGGCACTGTTGTTTTCGATGTTAGCCCCAGCTCCTTCTCCTTCGATGTTAGCCCCTGCTCCTGCCCCTTCGATCATAGCCCCAGCTCCTCCTCGAAAGGCCTGATGCTCACCGACTTCTACATGTTAGGAATGTTACGAACGGTGCAGGTAGTTACATTAGGCCTACACACCTGAGGAAATTTGATCCTGTCCCGCGAGCGCTTCCTCGGCTCGCGCACCGACGTGGTATGATTGAGCCTGCAGGGTCCAATAGCTGGGTACGACGCCATGACGTGCTCGACTGCATCGGACGCGCCCCGCCATCGCAGGGCTCAGAGAAATGCGTTCCTTAGTCTATGCTAGTATGATTGAAGGGCAGTGTAGTACCCGAACCATAGGCTCGAGAGGGAACTCTGGCAACCTCAACTCCTCCACGTCCACCTCCGGTGGGGGACTCGGTAGGACCGTGTTAGCTCAATGAAAAGTTGGTGCATGAGCTGTGAAGCACGTGTGTCTGTTAATGCATAGATGTGTTGTCTGTAGGTTAGGAAATGGTGGTGTACAGAGAGCCAAAGTGTGTTGTCTGTGTTTTATGTATATTTCGGCACTGTTGCTGCTGTTGGCGATACGGAAGGATCATGGGTCAGTGCCTGATCTTGATGATGCATCGTCGTTTTCCCTCAATATTTTTTATTGTTGCTTACTCGGCCATTATTTCACTTGCCACTAAAACCACTTACGAAGTAGTCGAGCCATAAGAGACACTCAATCTAAAAAAGGAATGGTTGCTTTGTTTCAAAGAATCATGTTATGTTATGTGAGGGGTCGATCCTCCTAATGAACTGTTGCTTTGTTTCAAAGAATCGTGTTTGGGGAGGTATCGATCCTCCTAATGAACGGTTGCTTTGTTTCAAAGAATCGTGTTTGGGGAGGTATCGATCCTCCGAATGAACGGTTGCTTTGTTCCAAACAATCGTCTTAGGTGAGCGATCGATCCTTCGAATGAACTGTTGCTTTGTTTCAAAGAATCGTGTTTGGGTAGGTATCGATCCTCCGAATGAACGGTTGCTTTGTTTCGAATAATCGTCTTAGGTGAGCGATCGATCCTCCGAATGAACTGTTGCTTTGTTTCAAAGAATCGTGTTTGGGGAGGTATCGATCCTCCGAATGAACGGTTGATTTGTTTCAAATAATCGTCTTAGGTGAGCGATCGATCCTCCGAATGAACTGTTGCTTTGTTTCAAAGAATCGTGTTTGGGGAGGTATCGATCCTCTGAATGAACTGTTGCTTTGTTTCAAATAATCGTGTTAGATGAGGGATCGATCCTCCGAATGGTTTAGGATCGGTCTCCGTTTATTTATAATAAACAGATACCGATCCTCGATCGGTTTAAACAGAGACCGATTGAAGCTGGTCCAAATATTGGACCAATAATATTTTACGTCAATTTCATAACCCTCTCAACACCCCTCTGTTAGTGTCCGGCGGAGAGCAGCTGGTGCACAGCGTGTTCATGCAGCAGTTGGTATCACTAGCACTATTGCTGCAGCTGGACAGCCTGCTCTGTCTCCACACTAAGCCCCTGCACTGCTCTCTACACCACACAGGTAAGGCAATATGCGGCGATGCGCTGCCTCAAAACTATACGCAACCTTTGAAGGCTGTTCTCTTACAGTCTTATGAACTACGTGTACAACTGTATACAGTCTTATAGACTGTATGAGTACAACCTGCTACGCTTTAGATGACTATCCTAGTGACAAGTTTTCATTTATTGGTTCTAGAGTGAGCTTATCTTTCTGTCGTTAATTGGTAAGTGACTGTCTTGGCGTCAGCTCCTCAACTGACCTCTCTGTGTCCCTCGTAACAGTGACGGAGTGGGCGTGGCTGGAGAAGGTGTGTTGGTGCGTGCGTGTGTCAGCCAGCCTCAGTAAGAGGGATCCCCTCCCCGCCCCCTTCCTCGCCAAGTACTGTGCTGCCACCTGCCGTGAGTTGCTCCATTACACCTGCCTCGCATTTGACGATTGGTTCCAGTAGGGCATTTTTTTCATACGCGCTAGAAATCCCATTCACTGTAATCTATTGCCACGCATTGATTTTAAACCTGTAATATTAGCTACTACGACTGGCAACAATTTATTTTTATACGTTTAATACAGCATCCCTTACTTTGCTGACTGTTATACGTAGTTTATATTGAAGTTGAAGTTCAGCGTATTACACCCATCGCACGTTAGCGCGCTTCATAGAAAACTGTTCTCACGAAATTGAACAATTTTTATTACGAAATTGGTTACAAAAATAGCTTTATTATCAAAATGTTTGTCAATGTTAGATAGCAGTATAGATGACCATCTCCATTTCGATATATATGCGTGCACGCATGCACACGTGCGTGCACGCATATGCGTGTGTGCACGCATGTACGTGCACACACACGCGTGCACGCACGTACGCGCACACACGCACGTGCACGCGCACGCACTGCTCCCGGCACCTTAAGAACGACTGTTGATCCTTGAGGCTCTGAAGCAGAGTAGGTTAAATGTTAATCCTCCTTTCTGTCACCCGGGGATGACTGGGACCATATGGTCTCGGCACCTTACGAGTTCCTGTTCCTCATACGGCACCCGTGCATACCTTTGATATTCGACGCGTAAAGGACATTGACTTTACGCAGTAGTAAACCTAACTAATAAAATTAAAAATGTTCGATGACTTGATGCCGCAGGTTTGACGTTCGGCGCCAGAAGGACGCTGACTCCAGTGAGCTAGGATGCCTCGTCACTCTAATCTAATCTTTTACTGAACCGATTCTGTTGGTCAGGAGCGAGTGAGGAATCTGCAGGCAGCCTCGGCAACTGGAGCCTGGAGCAGGACGAGGCCCTGGTGTCATGGTGGGCCGCCGCTCCCTCCGACTGGCAAGTCGGAGGGCAAGGGGGACAGGTGTACATGTGGGGCGGTGGACGCTACGGACAGCTCGCTGAAGCAGGTAAGCTTCCAACGGTTTTGACATTTAACTCGTTGTACTGTTTTCTAACGCCCTCATTCATGATACCAAAATGGTTTACTTGGATACGTGATACTTGGAGTTTTTTCGCTATTCACAGCAGGTCACAGTGTGGCTGCCACCTGGCCCACATTCGTGGGGCACTCTTCACTTGTGCTGCAGCATCAGCATTTGTATGTTGTAGCCACGTTCGCCAGTCGGATCCCGGCTTGGCGTCGCGGTTAAGCAGGGAGTTGTCCCCACAGTGAGGGTATCCATTAATTTGGGGTCGATCTGGAACACAGCTGAGGTATTTGTCCAGTCGGCTCTTAAACCTCAAAATGTTTGCTGTAACTGACAGTTGTAGCACCCGTTTGATCTCACGTATTTTCAATGGATTTTTTTTGAATAACCGAGGTGCCCGGCACGTGAAACTGTTGAATGCAACTGTTTGCATCGTTTTGCCGCCCGTAAGTTTTGGCACTTTGAAGCAACACATTCTGCCAATTCTTGCCTGGTTTCTCATGGTCACTTAGGTTACAATTATTTTGGAGTGGATAGATGATTATTCATTTTATAGATCCTTAACACTTTATTTTAGTATTATAGTATTTCTTCTTTCATGGGCTCTATTTTTTATTTTTGCCATTTTTTCAACATAAATTTTACATTGTTTGTAATTTGTCGAAGTGGGTTGAGACTAGGTGACCCAGGAAATGGGGGGGTACTCGTGGGACCCGCGGGACTCGGAGGACCCGGGGTTTCGAGACCAGGAGGATTTGAGGAGATCCACTTGGACTCTTCTGGGGCCCTTTGGGACACCCTTGAGACCCTGTGGGACCCTTTTGAGGTCCCTCTGAATCTAGGAACCACCTCTGCTCCCCTCTCCCTACGCTGTAAAACCCATACACATAGGAATGTATATATGTGGAGTGCTTGAGTAGAGAAATTAGTTATCACAGTCCACAACATAGCTAACGCAGAGAGGGAGAGCCGCGCCGAGGCTGGTCGAGGTGCGTCGAAATCAGTCGAAACATGTTGAAACGAGTCGAGTTGGTCGCGACGAGTCGAAACTGGCCGAAAGGATTTGAGACAAGCCGAGATGAGCTGAGACAAAGGGACTTGGGTTACGCTCCGGGTGCCGTCGGGCTCTTTTGGGACCCTAGGGACCTCTGTCCCCCCCCCCACCTTATCCTCTTAAACAATAAGTGCGATGATAATAATCGGAGCAGTTTTTAGCTCATGATGAACCTGCCCTTTTTTTCCTCTTCACGTTCCACAATACTGTCGTATAAAATAATGCTTGTATACTTGTGCGAGAGCTCCTGCGTGGGCTTTTGTGAATAAGCGTTTTTTTTTTCAATCTTTGCTCGCTCGCTCGTGTGCGGACCGTATGAAATGTCTGTGGTTGACCTTTGCCGCCTAACTATTGACCTTGTGATGCGTTGCGGTTGGAGTTGATCTGATTCGTGAGGCCGTGGACCTTGTACCAATTTTGACTATAGTATTTGTGCGCACTGGCATGCGTACATATTACTCTTTGAGGTTCTGAGGGAGTGGAGGTGGGTATTCGTTCTGTCTGAGTCTTTATCTTCCTGAATAAATAAATTGTGATGTAACCGAACTAGGCCGTGAAGTTGTAAACATTGTATTGCGCTGCTGCCGGAGCTGACTTTGTCCGTGTAGCCGTAAACCTTATACCATACTCGACGATGCTGCCTGTACGCACTAGCGCGCTCACATATTACTCATGAAGTTTTGAATAATTGAAAGCGGAGGTCCGTTTCGTCTAAACGTTATTCTTGTGCACACCAGCGTGCGTCTGACACGACTAAAATGTTCAAATAGTTTAACTTTGACAACGTTGTTTTTCTTGCACACAGAGGTGTGCGAGCCTACTGGAATCAATGATCACTGAGGTCTACGGGGGATCCTATTATGACTCACGTTGAGGCTCTGGTGGAAATGAGGCCAAAATCAAATCAAGTTCAAAAATGTTCGTTTACATTGACAGTGCAGCCTTCCAGAGTTTCCAAACGTTTATGACCATGAATCTTTCAAAACGTCTTTGGATTGAGTATAGCCTCAAGAAGTTTAATCTGTCATAATAGTCCATTTCCTTTACCTCCGTAATATTAGAGGTGAGGCTTCTTTGCACTGCTTCAAGTCTATTCAGATCTTTCCGCTTATGTGGGATCCAGAGAGGTGAGCAATAGTCAATGACTGGTTGGATTAGTTGTTTCCAAAGATTCTACATTGTCCTTTTACCTCTAGCCAGAAAGGTTCTCATGGCCCAAGAACAGTCTTCTGCCACCGGCCTCAACCTTTGCAATTTGTTCATGGAAGAAGCATTGTTTTGCAAAAGTACGCCTAGATCATGCAGGCTTTCTTTTTCTTCTATCGCTGTGTTATTGCTAGAATTATACGATGCTGCGTTTTTTAAGTCGGAATTTATTCCGTATCCCTGTGATTCAAATTTAGATTCGTTTAATTGCATATTGTTTTCACCAGCCCACTCGAAGATTTCTTTCAGATCAGTTTGAACCTTTTCTTCATCACTCAAGTCATTGACAATGCCTAGTACTCTGGTATCATCTGCAAAGCAAGAGACTGATGTTTGTGGACAGCTTTGGCCCATATCATTAGCCAATATTAAGAAAAGCAGTGGTCCAAGCACAGTTCCTTGTGGGACCCCACTTAGGACTTCCACTGGCGCAGAGGCTACTCCATTCACTACCACACTTTGAGTTCTGTCTTTCAGAAAGATTTTGATCCATTTGTATACATTCCCCTGGATACTGGCGTTATATAGTTTGGATAACAGTATACTGTGATATACTTTGTCAAAGGCCTTGGCAAAATCAAGATGAATTACATCCACATTTGATCCATCACACAATGCATTTATTATTTCGTCATATTGCTCCAGCAGTTGAGTCAACGTGCTCCTCTTACTTCTGAAACCATGTTGCTTGGAGTTGAACCATTTATTTTTTTCAAGAAAATTCACTATTCGTCCTTTCATTACACTTTCAAATATATTTACTACATGTGATGTCAAAGAAATTGGTCTGTAATTTGATGGGCTTGTGAGGCTACCTCTTTTTGCTAGCGGGAAGATGACGGTATGTTTCATGGTCTGTGGGATATCGGAAGTGTCCAAAGACTTCTGCAACAACATTTGTAGGGTCTTGACAGTACCTGTTCGCATTGTTCCAATAGAACAGCTGGGATGTCGTCTGGTCCTGATGCACTATTGCTACCTATTTCATCAATAGCTTTCGTAATTTCAGAGATGTCAATGTTTAGATCAGTCAATGAAAATTCAGAGGCAATTTCAGGATTTGAATGAGTAAGCATTGGGATACTAAATACCCTTCTGTAATTCTCACTCGACAACTCGCTCATCGCTTTGTTTCCATCTACCAGTTAACCGGATTCATCAATTAATGGGCCAATTTTAGTTTAGGAGGTTGAAAATTTGGCTGCATAAGCAAAGAAAGTTTTAGATTTTTTTGTAAGTTTTTCAATAGCATTATTTTCATTTTCTCTTCTCTCTTGATCATGTGAACCTTTTATCCGCTTTTCAATCGAGATGATTGCTCCTTCTTGTTTTATGCGTCTAAAAGGGCTTACTTCATTGCAAAGTTTGTTCTGTCTTATTGCTTGCTTTTTTCATGACCAATTTCCTTTCCGATTAATACTTGCTTCTTCTAGGAATTTTTCTTTTTATTGGCTCAGATTGTACTCACACCTACAACAGTATATCATCGAAGTTATTCTTTGCTTCCTCCACACAGTTTGCCTGATCAATGAGTTGTTTCTAATCAATATTGAATCATCAATTGATTGCCGAATTTAATAGTAGCTAAGGCAGTCACGTATCTTATTGTATTATATAGTTCATAGAATAGAAGGTTAGCAAGCAAATCAATCTTGCATATCTTGACCAATTTTACTAGGAAAAGTTTCACAATTAGGTCGCGATAAGTTGTTAGCACAATCCCTTGGGACAAACCCGATTTCAATATTTTTTTCGACCTCAGTATGGTTCAATTCCTTGTCATCTAATGCTATGCAGAGCAAATACTTTCGTGCATCAGCCTCAATGTTTACAATCCCTTGAATGTTGACTACTCAACTGGCAAGCAACCCGCTCTATTACATTTTTTAATGTTTCGTAACATGTTTGCATTTCAAGACCAATGGAACACATGCACAAATATTCATTAAAAAGCTTTAATTCATTTAAAATTTAGAGAACCTTCTACGTGTCTCCATTATCTCACGCTCAACGTTCTGGTCCATAAGCTCTCCTCGCAAGTTAGCGGAATGAGGCTTTTATTAACTAAACAATGTTTGTGCCGCAGGCCGTCACAGCCCCGTGCCGGTTTCAGTGGAGAGCATGTGCGGGGCCGCGCTGGCCGTGGTATGCGGCCAGAACTGCACGTTTGTGGTCAACAGCAGCGGGGCGGTGCTGGCCTGTGGGGAGGGTAGCTATGGCCGCCTCAGCCTCGGCAACTCGGAGGACGTCTACACGCCTACCCTCATCGCCGCACTGCAGGGTAAGACGCCGGCACCGTTCGCTGCAGAGATCTGGCTGATGAAATGTTACAGTGGAAGTAGGTGGTTTTACCACAGCTTGTGTGATGGTTGCGTGTTTTCGTTTCAACTGCCGTTGAACTCTTGGTATTCCCGTGTCTAGTGTCATTACAACCATTTTGGAAATAATCTTATGAGCAATTACTCGCCACTAAGCCTGAGGTGATGTAGGGAAAATAGAATATTTTTCAAATATGTACCCAATTATATTACTGAGAACAGGTGCTGCAACTCGTTTTCAAAAAGTCAAGCGGACTTCAAGCTGAAAACTTTGCACAGAGGCAGTATCGCAACCAATGACGGACAACTAACTGAGTTTGAAATTAACATCGCATACTGTTCTTCGCGTCTAAACTCCAAAGTTTACAAGTTTCCAGGGTATAGAAACTTTTTTTTTGCTGTATCAAAATAAGAGACGGTCACCGCTCTAAGCCGAAAATCGCTCCGAGACCGAATATCGTCTCGTAAAGGTGAAAGTTTTCAACTAAATTGGAGAGATCGACTATCATCTCTTTAGAGCGAGAGCAATAAGGCACCTCAGAGGGATACCCCCTGCCGGTATCCCAGGCTCACCCGCCTTCCCGCGGTGTCCTCGTTAACCACCAAGTTTTATTCGTCCCTTTGTGTTAACATATTTTGATTTAAGAGATCCCTCCACCGCCCCTCCCTTTCCGTTTGTAGCTACACACACACACACCCCCTTAGGTGCACCAAGAGGTGAGCCCCCCACTGACACCGAGGTTTGTGAATTTAGAATCGAAACCAATTGAAATTTAAAAGAAGAAAAATCTAAGAAAAACAAAAAGATTTAAAAAAAAATAGATGCAAGTTTAATTTTAAGAATAAATTTAAGGATTAATTTAGTGTATTTATTCGTATATACGATAGAAATAAATCTAAAGAAGCCCCAACCTTCATTACCCAAAACCCCGGGTAGAAGCCGGGTATCGAACAATGGGCAAGACCATGCCCTATCGGAGAGGGGCTGACATCCCCGTCAGAGCGTCGCACTCAAACCAGTCTGCAAGAAAGAAAGACTAACCCCTCAGAAGTTCCTCATCGACAGGAGACCTGACTCGGGTCGTAATCGACGACACAAATGAACGCGTCTCGAAACTGGACGCGAATATAACCGGAATGCCGAATACCCTGGGCAAGATATGCAAAATGAAAGGCCTTCCCGAGCTGGAGAAAGAGGACTGCTCGGCGCCCTCCAGTGAAGTCGACGAACGCCTCACTAAACTCGAGAACCTTTGCGCAACTATGAATACCCGACTGGATGAGCTGATGAAGAGGATAGAGGTCAGGGAACCCGTAACCTGTTCGTGTGCTTCCGCCTCTGACCTCTCCGATAACATCGCTCTCCTCCCAGCCGAAACACGTAACGCCCGAACACCAAAAAACGCAAAGAAGAGACAATACACACGATTTGATGACCACAACCTTATTCAACAACGGCCCTAAATTCCCCGAACACTCGCAAATGACATTCGATGTCAATGACAGACCGGATATTTGCCCATATAAACTACGAGAAGAACTGGGCTCCATGACTGGCCGTCCAATTCTCAACATCACCGTTAGCGGTGACGATAGCTTTACCATTAAAGTAGACACAAAACTTCAAAGTCACACTATACTCTCCAAAAACAGTATATGCGAGAAGCCTTGCAAAATCATACCACCCCCAACTTTTTCCGTGAGTTCAGGCCTGATTTACATCGAGGGTCTCCCGAGTGATGAAGCCGACGAATTCATCACCGGACTCGTCCTATACGAGGAATGTATAGTTGAAGCGAAATTCGCACCAAATAACAAACCAAGAAGAAACACCACCACGGCCCTTCTGCTTAAATTCAATTGCCCCATCCCACCTAACTACATAGACATACCTTTCTTAGACGCCAAAACCAATGTTACACCCTTCGAAAGACGTCCGATGCGATGCTATAAATGCCAGAAATACGGACACACGAGCCGAGATTGTCACGGTAAGAAAAGATGCTCACACTGCTCCCAAGACGAACACGATAGGCGAGACGATCCCTTGTCGTCCCCATCCGAAGAACCTCACTGCTTTTACTGACAAGTAAACGGCTACCCTTCGGGACACGAAGACTGCCCCCAGGACAAGACTGAGAGGGAGATCCTGCAATACGAAACGGAGCACAAAATTGGGCGACGAGAGGCTGCGGCCGCGATTCCCTCCCCCAGGTTGACCCTCCTACCCAGGAGATTAGATGACAATCATTTCCTACCCACTTCCTCATAACGCCCCCCCTAAAGCTACTGGTTCACGGGTCGCACGGGGTCACGATCCAACCGGGGGGGTGAACACCCTATTTCCTTTCAGACCCTTCTACTCTTCACTATCTCTCCTTCTCTACCCCTTCCTGGTTATGCTTTCACCTTGGTTACTCCTTTTACCTCGTTTGTTTTGTTGAAACTGCATTAACTTAT
>SDVV010042334.1:0-10352 GCA_016164225.1 Gammarus roeselii | reverse complement strand
CTGTTGTAATTAAGCCCTTCTTACATCCTCTGGCGATGCTATTCGCTGTTGTAATTAAGCCCTTCTTACATCCTCTGGCGATGCTGTTCGCTGTTGCAATAAAGCCCTTCTTACATCCTCTGGCGATGCTGTTCGCTGTTGTAATGAAGCCCTTCTTACATTCTCTAGCGATGCTGTCCACTGTTGTAATTAAGCCCTTCTTACATCCTCTGGCGATGCTATTCGCTGTTGTAATTAAGCCCTTCTTACATCCTCTGGCGATGCTGTTCGCTGTTGCAATAAAGCCCTTCTTACATCCTCTGGCGATGCTGTTCGCTGTTGTAATGAAGCCCTTCTTACATCCTCTAGCGATGCTGTCCGCTGTTGTAATTAAGCCCTTCTTACATCCTCTGGCGATGCTATTCGCTGTTGTAATTAAGCCCTTCTTACATCCTCTGGCGATGCTGTCCGCTGTTGTAATGAAGCCCTTCTTACATCCTCTGGCGATGCTGTCCGCTGTTGTAATGAAGCCCTTCTTACATCCTCTGGCGATGCTGTTTGCTGTCGTAATGAAGCCCTTCTTACATCCTCTGGCCAAGTAATCTGAACCCAATCAGTCACCGGTGGGTTCATTCACAAGTAATCTTGAGTATTTGTATCGTTGCTGTCTTTCACGGGATCGTGTTTGCAGTTTCTCTTTAATTAAAGGCAGGAGTGATTTTTAGGCTGCGAAATATTACACACGTTAGAAGAAATAATGAGCTTCTCGACATTAAAGAGGCTGACTTAGTAAAGCTTTGTCTACCGCGGGCTGGAAAAGCTCTTTTGGAATCAGGATTGTAAACAATGAATATCTCATGAAAAACTGCATTGCACTGTTTTCTGCCATTAAATTCGTACTATAAAAAATGAAGAACAAGATCGTTAATAGGCTGTACAGAGACGTACATTGTCTTGCTTCAGAAGCGTCGTGTCTTTGGCCATTCATTCAACATAGGACATCTTCACACGAGATAGATAATTGCTACGGTCAACTCTCCACAACTCTGCTCTCCTCTCCACAACTCTGCTCTCCTCTCCACAACTCTGCTCTCCTCTCCGCAACTCTGCTCTCTTCTCCACAACTCTGCTCTCCTCTCCACAACTCTGCTCTCCTCTCTACAACTTTGCTCTCCTCTCCACAACTCTGCTCTCCTCCACAACTCTGCTCTCCTCTCCATAACTCTGCTCTCCTCTCCACTACTCTGTTTCCCTCTTTACAACTCTGCTCCACACTCTCCAAATCTGGTTTCCTATCAACAAGTGTGTCTCTTCTCATCAACTCCTGTCCCTCCTGTGCAACTCTGGTCCCCGAGGTCTCCACGACTCTAGGCCGCTCTCCTTAACTTTGGTCTCCTCTCAACAACCCTGGTCCCCTTTTCACAAGTCTCGTCCCCTCTCCCTATCTCTTGTCTCCTATCCGCCACTCTGATCCCCTATTCGCAACTCAAATCTCCTTCCCATAACTTTGTTCCCTCTCCACAACTCTGCTCCCCTCTCCCCTAATCGGGTCTTTCCTCCCAACTCTGATCACTTCTCCCCAACTCTGGTCTTCTCTCCCATACTCTGGACTCCATTCCACAACTCATTCTCCTCTCCAAATCTCTGGTCGCCTCTCCACTTCTCTGGTTCTCTCTCCTCATCTCTGGTCGCCTCTCCACTACTCTAGTTCTCTCTCCTCATCTCTGGTCGCCTATCCACTACTCTGGTTCCCTGTCCTCATCTCTGGTCGCCTATCCACTACTCTGGTTCTCTCTCCTAATCCCTGGTCGCCTCTCCACTACTCTGGTTCTCTCTCCTCATCTCTGGTCGCCTCTCCACTACTCTGGTTCTCTCTCCTCATCTCTGGTCGCCTATCTGCAACTCTGGCTCCCTATCTGCAGCGCTAGTCCTCAAATCTGAAAACGTATCGACTGCTCTGGTCCCTTCTTCCCAGCTCTGGTTCCCTTGTTATGATCAGCCTCCGTTAGCACATATATTGGACACAATGTCTAACCAAACATTACAATAAAGATTGAGTTTGTGTATGCCCAAGAAACAGTGTAGGCCTTAGGCCTGTTAACACTAGCTTAAGTTACACTAAGAAATCCCTTGCCTTGCACATTTTTCGATTCCCCTCCAAAGTATGTTTAGAAAAGCAGGTGGTCCCCATATGGAATTACATGACCAGGAGACGTTGACGAGTGTAGTGCCATTTGGGCATCCTGTAAAACTCGACGATGTCAGCATTGTGTGGCCTGGATCCAATAACAAAGAGGGGCTGTGCTTCACTCTCATAGCTTAGGGTTATCTTAAATTGTAACAGACAGATGGGAGGAGCCAACAAAATTCGTTAACGGCCTAAATTGTATGTTTGCCAATATGGTCAAGGCATTAGGACACCACGCCCCTTGGGAGGGACCAATTTTAGAGTGGTTCTCCTATTGGAGGATCATTTCAGATACATGAACAAGGCCCTCCCATATTATTTTAGGAGTGCATGGTAAATTGTATGGCACCTCACACTTCATAGCAGAGCTGATCTGGTGGAGGTGGGCCTGATTAGAACAGCAATCGAACACTCGGTGTGAGACGTTGCTAGTATTGTATTTTCATATTGACTAACATTTCCTTTAGCGTTTATATGCGTTCCATAGGTTTTTATTTAACTGTGTAATTCCTCAGTATTTATGTATCGTTTTTGTACCTCCCTACATGGTGGGCGCTTTCCTCTGTTTTTGCTCTTCGCTACACTTCTTTTTGCTTTTCATTTACACTTTTGTTCCGTTGTGTCTGTTTATATCACAATCAGTGATAGTGCTCGATTGCGAGTTAAACTGTTAACCTGTTACCTTGTTCTAAATTCAAATTAATATCTTAAAATAACTTGTTTAATCATTGAACCTCCGCACCTTTTACCTGATTTTAACAAACGTAAATATAATCTTATAACACCCTCTCCACAACTCCGGTCCCATCTCCTCCCACCCAGCAACTCCACCTATGCTCCACCGCAACATTAATCGCAAGCCTGTATCCACGTGCGCTCAAAATTTGTCATTTCCCAGCGAGACGCAGCAGCGTAGGAGAGCGGAAGCGGCCAAAGTTTAGATTGACCTCCGTTTTTACCCGCCAACTCTTGGATGCAGCTACAACTGTGTGTATGAGTAGGTTTGTAAGAAGGTATGCTCGAGGGCCAAGTTAAGTTCGTATCCAGGGGATGCTTGGAAAAGATTGCGAATTTATTTTCTTACCCCGGAGTTCAAATGTATTAATATGTAAAGGTTGAAGTTGTTGTAGTCGGGTATGTAGTTTTGTTGTTGGAATTTTGCGTTGGCGAAGTGAAAAATGTGTTAGACGACATGTTAGACTATGTCAGTGAATGCAGTTATCCAGATTTGTTTGATGACAAGAGGGAGTGAAGGGTCGAGTATGGGTTACTACAAAATTGTTCAAGTTTGTCTTGTATAGTAATTTGTCATCGTAAAAAACTTGCCTTTCATGCCCTTTTTTAGGTTCATTGTTAGTTCAATGGAAATGTAGCACCACCCAGTATGAGAATAATGCTTCTCTATTTATAAGATTTACCTCGCAGTAGACGAGTATGATGAAATACTGATTATGATGGTGGAAATGGTTTTGTTTTGAGTTAAACCAAGCCTGTTATCGTGACGAGACCACACACAATGTGGTCGTTTGGACGAATCTTACACATTCAAGTCTGATTCTTGAATGCCGAACGCAAACAGTTATACCGATGCATGTGGTCCGTGGATACAGGTTAAAATGTTCTTGACTCTTGTTTTATGCAGGTTGTCTTATTAATTAGGTTAACAAAAATGATAATATGCCTTGGCTGATGATTTATTAGGGCAGGATTACATATTGACTGGAACTCACAACTTACACTGTTCAAAATTTGTCCCTATCCCCATCCCAAAGTTTATAGAAGCTGTTAGAATCAATACCATGTTGATGTCGAGTTAATGTTTTGTTCAACTCATCATATAAGGAGAACTTCTTCTTCTCCACTCATTAGACAGGTCCATGCATTGACGTACGGACGCCTCCACGAGCTAGACGGTGACCGATGGCAAGGCAATCCATCCACTCTTCCCCCATTCACTCGCACTCGTACGAAATCTTAGCCCTTTATTATGCAGATCTATTTATACATTAAACGCCCGTGTACACAGGTTTATTTGTTCGTTAAGCCGGAGGCAATCTTTGTCGATTTATTTTTCTTTCGTTTTGACCGGTTCTTTTAAATTGCGTGATTGGTGTCGACACGTATTGCTTATTCGGTGTGTTGATAAGGAGAAGGAACGATTAAAACTTGTTAAATATGTTTTTGGATAATGGTGTCTAGTGCCTTTGTGTTTGCCACAGAATTTAATAGTACTTATTTCATTTAAGTAGTCTACCGTAGGAAAATTATTGTTAACACTGTTAGTATAATTTGCCTTACGCAATGTTTTTACTATATGAGTGCGCACACATACAAAATAGATTGTTTGTGACAATGAGATTGTGTAACTCAGTCATGAGCAAGGTCACTGAAGTTGCCTGCATATTCTGGTCGCGCCGTGTCTGTAATACGACGTATGGCAGGTTTTGCATATTTTTATTTCCTTAAAATTCGCTAAGGGAACTTGGCGGAAAAAATGCGATGGTTAGAAGCCGGATATTTTTTATTGAATACATTTATTTCCAGTTTCTTGTACACGTTTGTACTGCCTGGCTTGTCTAATCCTGAGACGCCTGCGTCGATTATGATGGGCTCCTTCGGAACACTATAAATTTCAGAGTATAAATTGTTTGACTAAAAGAGACACGCAAACTCAACATAACTTACTGAATATTTATTTGTCCTAACCATTCTAATCCTCCGGTCAGTCATGTGCATACCCACCCTCTATTCCTACACTTACCTGAATTTTTAGCATGTCTCCGGATCACAGCATAGCTACCACCTGCCATAAACATGCAGTTCTGAATGAGGTGCATTAAGAAGCCATACATTCTTATGTCTCATTGATGAAGCGACCAATCAATTAAGCTTCTTAACTTGTTTGAGGCGCATTTCAAGGATACGGGTTATCCATATTGATGAAGCGACCAATCAATTGAGGTTCTTAACTTGTTTGAGGCGTATTTCAAGGATACGGGTTATCCATACTGATGAAGCGACCAATCAGTTGGGCTTCTTTACTTGTTTGAGGCGTATTTCAAGGATACGGGTTATCCATACTGATGAAGCGACCAATCAATTGAGGTTCTTAACTTGTTTGAGGCGTATTTCAAGGATACGGGTTATCCATATTGATGAAGCGACCAATCAATTGAGGTTCTTAACTTGTTTGTGGCGTATTTCAAGGATACGGGTTATCCATACTGATGAAGCGACCAATCAGTTGGGCTTCTTTACTTGTTTGAGGCGTATTTCAAGGATACGGCCATCCTCTTTAATGAAGCGACCAATCAATTAGGCTTCTCAACTTGTTTTAGGCACCATACAAGGATACGGTCACGGTCATCCTTATTGATGAGGTGACCAATCGTCCTCTTCTTTGTCATAGTTTCTTTCAATTGACTTACTAACACGGTTGTCCAACAGGAGGCAAGTTACTATCCCTAATCGTTTGCTATGCCTAAGGAATTGGGGAAAACAATTAATTCCTCTTCCTTCAAGATTTCAATGAGAAATTTCCCTTTCCCTTCACGTAGAGATTAAATATAAATCGAATTTTTACATGAAAATTTTACTCAGTTTTTTCAAGGAATAAAAGTACGATATGAATAATTCATTTAGAAGCAGTGTTCAGTTGAAATACGCAGTACAAATGCCTTCTTATTTGAATTCCCTTTAACGACTTTGTATTGCTTCTGTCCGTTTTGTAACCCACGGCATCGCAGGTAATTCTTAAGGTTGTCATGGCAGCAGAAGTAATGTGAGTGGAATACAACACCCTGCATCATTCCCTTTACTCTGCCTCCGAGGGGGGAGGGTCAAGCTTTGCTGGGGATGGAGGAGGAAGAAGTTTTCGTTAGGCTGGGAGGTGCAGGGGACGGTTTCGTTAGGGGGTGGAGGGTCTATGAAGGAGGAACTAGGAGGGCTCATTGAGGTGGGAGACTTCGTGAAGTAGAAGTAGGTCTTGTTAGAAAAAAATGAAAGGGTTCGTGGAGGAAGGGTAGAGGAGAATTTGTTAGGGTAGAAGGGTCCATAGAGATGGGGTAGGGAAGGGCTTGTGTCGTAGAGGGAGAGGATGGTTCGTTGGGTTTGAAAGGTCCGTGGAGGAGAGGAAGGGCTCGTTAGGCTGGGAAGGTCCGTGGAGGAGTGGTGAGTTCGTTAGGCTGGGAAGGTCCGTGGAAGAAGGGGAGTGTTCGATAGGCTGGGAAGGTCCGTTGACGAGGGGGAGGTTTCGTTAGGCTGGGAAAGAGTTCGTTAGGCTGCGAAGGTCCGTGGAGAAGGGGGAGGGTTCATTAGGCTGAGAAGGTCCGTGGAGGAAGAGTGTTTATCGTTTGGCTTGTAAAGTCCGTGGAAGAAGAGTGTTTTTCGTTAGATTGGGAAGGCCCGTTGAAAAGAGGGAAGGTTCAATTGACTGTTAAGATCCATTTACGAGAGGGAGGGTTCGTTAGACTGGGAAGGTCCGCGTAGGAGGAGGAATATTCGATAGGCTGGGAAGGTCCGTGAAGAAGGGGGAATATTCGATAGGCTGGGAAGGTCCGTGAAGGAGGGGGAAGGCTTGTTAGGCTGGGAAGGTCCGTGGAGGAAGGAGAGGGTTCGTTCGGCTGGGAAGATCCGTGAAGAAGGGGGTGAGGACGGTTTGCTATGGTGTTTAGAAGTGTTCAGAAGTGTCAGCAGACAATAACAGGCTTTGGCCTAATCTATGTCGCCTTATTATTGTACGGAGATTAGTTCTGAAGTAGCTCGTCTAAGCGAGTATCAGGTATATGTGTGGTATGTGTAGTAAAGGTCCATGAAACGGAAAGGTTGTAGTGGGAAACAGCATTTAAACGATGGTACTTGAAACGGCCCAAATCGTCACCTGAAGTGAGAGCCACCGACCCACTACGTTGATTTGATAATATCCCAGTTCCATTCTACTTTAACAGTCGATGTTGGCCCGTGGCATTGCTGGACACCATTTGTTTGAGTTAACTTGCTGGTACTAATCGGTTGCTGTTCCTGAAGCGTGCCACATCCGAAGGTTAATTAGCGACGATTCTGGTAGGATGGAAGGGCCAGTATAGGAGAGGGAGAGGAAGGTCCGTGGTGGAAGAGGGTGGCGAGGGCTCGCTAGGGTGAGAGGGTCCATGAAGGAGAGGGAAGGACGAGTTCGGTAGGGCTGGAGAACCCGTGTAGGAGAGGGGAGGAGGGAAGGGTTGATTCGTTAGAGAGGGAGAGCCCGTGTAGGAGTGGGAAAGTATGGTACATTAGGGAAGGAGAGCCCGTGGAGGAGTGGGAAAGTATGGTCCATTAGGGAAGGAGAGCCCGTGGAGGAGTGGGAAAGTATGATACTTTAGGGAAGGAGAGCCCGTGGAGGAGTGGGAAAGTATGGTGCATTAGGGAAGGAGAGCTCATGGACGAGGGGGAAAGTATGATACATTAGGGAAGGAGAGCCGGTGGAGGAGTGGGAAAGTATGGTTCATTAGGGAAGGAGAGCCCGTGGAGGAGTGGGAAAGTATGATACATTAGGGAAGGAGAGCCCGTGGAGGAGTGGGAAAGTATGGTACATTAGGGAAGGAGAGCTCGTGAATGAGTGGGAAGGGACTATTTAGGGATAGATAGCACCTTGGAGGAGTTGGAAATGTTGGCTATTTATGGAGGGATAACATCGTGGAGGAGTGGGAAGGGGTGGCTCTTTAGAGAGGGATAACACCGTGGATAAGTGGGAAATGTTGACTATTTAAGGAGGGATAATATCGTGGAGGAGTGGGAAGGGGTGGCTATTTTGGGAGGGATAACATCGTGGAGGAGTGGGAAGGGGTGATTCGTTATAGGGAGTGGGAACCCGTGCGGTAGATGTAGAGGAGGGTCGGCTAGGGTGGGTGGGCGGTGAAGGGGTCGGGGTCTTGGCTTTGACCAATCTCTGTAATTGCGACGTGTTGTAATGAATGGCCTCTCGACCGAATAATGCCGACCAATAAATAGTAAAGTGGAAATTATCAAGTTGTGGAGTTCGTGTCCAGGCGTGCGTATTGAAATGGATGAAACCTAAAGCATGCATTGGCTGTTCAGTAGTCAGTCGCCGAATTAGATTTATTATTCGAGCTACGAAAATGGATCGGTACGCTAAGATATTCATACACAGTTCTTTATTTTTCATTTGTGTGGTATTTCATTTCGTAGGAAAACAATCTCACAAGAAAATATTTGGCATTCGAAGACTATAAATTGAGTTGGAGGTAGCCTTATCCCAAGACAAAAGTAGTGTGCGCAGTGGACGAAATGATCGCCTGCCCAACACTAGTCGCTGTAGTTTTTTCCCTCTATTAACATTAGTGAAAATGTAAACTTCCATGAAAAAACCTTGAGTCCATTCTGAGGCATGTGTCGGCGGCTATCAGAATCTTGGCTCACCTATCACTAGGCATGCATCAGCGTCCATCAGGATTGTGGCTCGCCTATCACTAGGCAAACGCCAGCACCTATCAGAAACTCAGCTTGTCTATCACAAGGCAAGCGTCAGCGTCTATCGGGAGCTCGGCGGCTCACAAATCACTAGTCATGCATCAGTAACTATCAGGAACTCATTTCGCCTGTCACTAGGCATGCGTTGGCACCTACCAGGAACTCGTTTCGCCTGTCACTAGGCATGCGTCGACGCCTATCAGGAACTCATTTCGCCTGTCACTAGGCATGCGTCGGCACCTACCAGGAACTCGTTTCGCCTGTCACTAGGCATGCGTCGGCACTTATCAGGAACTTGTCTCGCCTCTCACTAGGCATGCGTCGGCACCTATCAGGAACTCGCCTCGCCTGTCACTAGGCATGCGTCAGCACCTATCAGGAACTCGTTTCGCCTGTCACTAGGCATGCGGCGGCACCTATCAGGAACTCGTCTCGCCTGTCACTAGGCATGCGTCGGCACCTATCAGGAACTCGCCTTGCTTGTCACTAGGCATGCGTCAGCACCTATCATGAACTCGTTTCGCCAGTCACTAGGCATGCGGCGGCACCTATCAGGAACTCGTCTCGCCTGTCACTAGGCATTCGTCGGCACCTATCAGGAACTCGTCTCGCCTGTCACTAGGCATTCGTCAGTATCTATCAGGAACTCGTCTCGCCTGTCACTAAGCATGCGTCAGCACCCATCAGGAACTCGACCCGCCTGTCACTACGCATGCGTCAGCACCTATCAGAAACTTAGCCCGCCTATCACTAGGCATCGTCAATACCTATATTGAACTCGGCCCGCCTATCACGAGGCCAAATGCGTTGGATAAATGCAAGATGAATATGCACTAGTCTTCGGCTCTATTTTTTCAATCACTGAAGAAAGTACCCTACCCAGCCATGCAGCCAAAGATCTTTGCTAGAAACGTTGCCGCTATCACGTTAGCCGCACTTCACGACTAGCAATTGTTTGAGCTACCACTTAACCGTTGTTTGAGCCACCACTCGATCATTGTTTGAGCTAGCACTCAACCATTGTTCGAGTTACCATTCACCATTGTTTGAGCTACCATTTAAACATTGTTTGAGTTACCACTCAACCATTATTTGAGCTATAATTGAAACATTGTTTGAGCTACCATTCAACCATTATTTGAGCTACTACTCAACCATTGACCTACCACTCAACCGGTTTGTAGTCCTTAATCGTCCCGTTTATCGTCGTCGCCCCCACGGCAGTCACTCAACACCAAAGTCTATTAACTGCATATCTGTTCTAATTAGAGTTCCTTTGATTGAAGAATGTAGTCGACTCACATTATCCTCTTAGTTCTGACGATTATCCACAAAACGTACTGTGGGTAAATGCATACTTCGCCGGACGGATGGTCACAAGACCCGTCATTGCACCCACGCTATTATCAAAGATAGAATCGATAATGACCAGCTTTACTGCATCTAAAAACAGGTGCATCGCCAATTACGAGCATTGGTAACTAAAGTGGCCGCTGAAACGTTCAGGCATTGGGCCCAAGAGGACTGAAAGTGTTTAACGGCAGGGTTATTGTGATTGACTGATACTTGAAGGCAATGCGCAGTGTTTGATTGCTAGAACATTACACGCACTTATATTTATAAATTGTTATTGTTCCACTGGTGGGAGTAACTTTTTTTATTGGCTTAATATATGCGTGGATCTTTATTTCATCATATAAATGACCATATGCTATATATA
>SDVV010042333.1:0-10352 GCA_016164225.1 Gammarus roeselii | reverse complement strand
GATGAACCGGGAAGAGGTGTGAGGTTGGTGAGAGGGAGGCCCGGGCTGTTGGGAGATTAGCTTCGATGAACCGGGAAGAGGTGTGAGGTTGGTGAGAGGGAGGCCCGGGCTGTTGGGAGATTAGCTTCGATGAACCGGGAAGAGGTGTGAGGTTGGTGTTGGTGAGAAGTAGTTCCGGACCAGTTAAAAGATAAACATCGGCAAATCGGAATGAGGTGTGAGGTAGGTGAGAGGTTGTTCCGTAACAGTTTGCAGATGTTTCGATTCGGCGAATCAGGAAGAGGTGAAAGGTACTGAGAAGTAGGTCGGACCAGTTAAGAAATGATTCACTTTGGTGAACCGAAAAGGTGCGAGGCATTTGGTGGGTGTCAGACCCGGAGGTGAAGATACACCTCGAAGAATCGTCATCAGGCGAAGCGACGTAATTTCATTATAGTCGATGGGGGGAAAATATCGATTTGAAATGTATATGTGATCGGTCTCGAGTGCTAAAATGAACACGGATTAAAGGGCCATTGTCAAAAAATATTTTTTTATTGGCTACATCAAATTATACATGTCATAAAATATGCAAGACGAAAGAATATAATGAGATATAAGACTTTTCATTTTCAAAGTTCACAGTGACTTTCCAAAAAAAGGTGCATTTGACGTCACAAATAAGAGATATTTAAGTTCGAATCGTCATATCTTGTAACGGGACAGCAACATTACAGCATTT
This sequence comes from Gammarus roeselii, assembly GCA_016164225.1. NCBI lineage: Eukaryota > Metazoa > Arthropoda > Malacostraca > Amphipoda > Gammaridae > Gammarus > Gammarus roeselii. The sequence continues at coordinate 9,631 of SDVV010042333.1, read as the reverse complement.
ATAAATTATTACCGCCCGTGTAGTGGAACTTGGTGAAAGTAGCATACCCCAGTTTCACGAAAACGCTCCATCCATCTACCCAAATGGAAGCTTATTCATGTAACATCAACTGGTCATTCGATCTAATAAATGGAATCTCCTCACTTAATCACACATGCGCAGTCTGATCTCCACTCCCCAAAGTGTGAGTAAGTTATAATCAGTTCACCCAATCTATGACATGTTATGCACTATATCAGTTCACGCCCTGTGTAACCAATGCAGATATAGTAGGAGTCTATAAAACAGGATATACAAATTTACTACCAGTCATGTCTTGCATAGTGCGGGCGGTGTATATGTCTTGCATAGTGCGGGCGGAGTATATGTCTTGCATAGTGCGGGCGGTGTATATGTCTTGCATAGTGCGGGCGGTGTATATGTCTTGCATAGTGCGGGCGGTGTATATGTCTTGCATAGTGCGGGAGATGTATATGTCTTGCCTAGTGCGGGCGGTGTAGTTCCTCGGCCAGTCGGTAGAATGTAGGTGGTTGATTGATTGATTTGGGCCTCATTTCCACCAGAGCCTCAACGTGAGTCATAATAGGCTCCCCCGTAGGGCGCGACCGTCGTTGATTTAGGTAAGTCCGCACAACTTCGCGTGCGGGAATATCAGCTTTGTCAAGATAGAGTCAGTACATATTTTAATTGTGGCATATTCGCGTATTAGCGCGTACGAGAGAGTATAGAGTTAATGCGTCTCTTCGTAAAATGAGTAGTTGTTTCTGTGCGTGATGAGGTGGAGGGACCACCTCATTCGCACAGGTGTCAGAGGTTTAGACAGCTTCGTATAGTCCGGTGTGTTTTCCGAAAGCGATAAGTTTTTTACGGTAGGTTGGGTCCGTGAGTAGGCTTTGTAGGTTGCACGGGGGATCTAGGAACGCTCGTCGGGCTGCCGCGAGTGCGTTGCAATCCATCAGTAAGTGTTTCACGCTGATAGCCACTTGGTGGCAACAGGGGGTGTAGGTGGTGAGATTCCTCTGCCAGTCGGCATAGTGTGGGCGGCAAACTCCACTGCCAGCCAGTAGAGTTCAGATGCTGTAACTCCACTGCCAGCCAGTAGAGTTCAGATGCTGTAACTCCACTGCCAGCCAGTAGAGTTCAGATGCTGTAACTCCACTGCCAGCCAGTAGAGTTCAGATGCTGTAACTCCACTGTCAGTCTGTAGAGTTCAGATGCTGTAACTCCACTGCCAGCCAGTAGAGTTCAGATGCTGTAACTCCACTGTAGTCTGTAGTGGTGTGTCTACCACGCAATTACACTACGTGATTGCAGAGTCCTAATGTGCAACTTCGCTGCCAGTCTACAGACTGAGGGCGGTGATATTCCGCTGCCAGTCTGCAGAGTGTAGATGGAAAAACTCCGCAGCCAGTGTCTGTAGAGTGTGGGTACAGTGTAGATTAGATTAGATTAGATTGAGTGCGTTCATCTCCACCGGAGCTCTGACGTCCAGAGTGTAGGCGGTGCAATTATGTTGTCTGAATACGGTGTGGGCGGCGCAATGCCGCTGCCAGTCTGCACAGGGAGGCAGGTTCGACGCCACTGTCCGTGCTGCGGCGTAAGGCCCATTTACACTTGATTATGAAATTACACGCTTCGTCTCCCGGCCAATAGAGGCGCCGTAGGCAGCATTTCTGGGGAATTGGGTTAGGGAGCATTTGTGATAGGACCGAGGTTCTTGATAACTCATTTCTGACGAACATTAGCGCTGTGTTCATGAATGCACCTTCATATACGAATACAAAGTAAAGGTAACATCACATAAAAAGTAGAAGGAGCTTCTACATTTATCCTGTCTATGTAATCAACTGGGCATATTGTTCACGCGAATAATCCCATCAACAGCGCGGGGTCCATTCCCGAGAATGTGTCACCCGCGTGGGAGCGTTTGACTGATAAGTCCACCGGCCACTAGAGCGGAACTGGTTCACTAAGGTCCGCCGAATTCCGCCTGCCATGGAGGTAAGACCACTAGAAGGAAACAAGCCGCGGTCCGTTGAGGTCCGTTCAAGTACTTCCAGGTCTGTTCAAGCTCGTTATGGTCTGATACCGTCTGTTGAGGTCCGCCGGTCGTGGAGGCAATTGGTCCAATAGAGTAGAACAGCTCGTGTCCGTAGAGGTCTGTTAACACCCGCGGTCGAGCGGTTTGTTCTCCCGGAAAATTGGCATTAAAGCACGAGGAGCTAACGGAATAGAATCTCAGTACACAGTTGGGATGGTCTCCGTTGAGGATACACTGCAACTAGATGACGATGTGCGTATGCAGGGTGTGGGCCAAAAATGTATACATTTTAATATCACTTTACTTTTTCATGTAAGAGATCGGAAATTGAATAAAAGCTCATTTTCACCTTGGAATATCCTATGAAATGACCGCGATTAGCTGCAGAAAAACTCTTCAATACACTTCTCAATGACTTCATGAAAGGGGATTATTTCAGCATGAGAACCAAAGGAATGAATAAAAACGGTGTCATCGATTTTAAGAAAATAAACTCATTGCGATTAATGTCACATATTCTTGAACGATAGGCCAAATGAACAGAATTACGGAAAGTGGTCGGCCACAGAACCTGTGTTGTTGAACAAGTGAATTCACCAATGGTAACCCTGAGGTGGGGACTGATTTCAACGGCCAACTAAACAGAATTACAAGAAGTGGTCGCTCACAGACCCTGCGTTGTTGAGCTAGTGAATTCTCCGAAGGTAACCCTGAGGTGTGGACTGACTGCAACGAAAACGTATGATCCGTTCTTCTTTGAAGATGCTGGAACAGCCGAAGCAGTTACAATTACAACATTGAAATGGCATAAAGTAATTTTGTTCGTAGGACATCAGGGTTGTGGATCCAACAAGATGGAGTCCCAGTGCACACCTCAAAAAATGCTATGACTTGGTTGACCGCTCGATTTTCTGATAAATTTATTTCACAGAGTGAGTTGCTATGACCTCCAAGATCGTCTGACCTTTTTTCGCTCAAATACTTTCTCTGAGGTCACGTCAAGTCCTATGCATTTATATCAAAGCCTGCATCTCTTGAGCTCAAGAGGTCACGTCAAGGCTCCGAGGTCACGTCAAGGCTTATGCATTTATATCAAAGCCTGCATCTCTTGACGAGCTCATGATAGAAGGGAGTGAAGTTATCGCCTCGATCAACGGTGAAATTATCGGGAAAGTCGTCCCAAGTTATGGCCGTCGTATTGAGAAGTGTATTGCAGCTGACGGCGGTCATCTTGAAGGATAACTGAATGTGGATATGAAATTATGACTCTTTTTATTTAGAATGACATTTGTTCTTATTTCTTATCACCTAACCGAAAAATATTGCAGCAATTTTAAAATTAATTCATTTTTGGCGCCTACCCAGTACACGCGGAGTTGAGAAGATTGCACGCGATGTGCGTTGAGTGGACTGCAAGCAATGTAAGAATAGTGGAGTGCAAACAATGAACGTAGAGTGACTGCAAGCAATGTACGTAGAGTGGACTGAAAGCAATGTAATTATAGTGGAGTGCAAACAATAAACGTAAAGTGGACTGTAAGCAATGTACGTAGAGTGGACTGCAAGCGATGTACGTAGAGTGGACTGCAAGCAATGTAAGTATAGTGGACTGCAAGCAATGTACTCAGAGTGGACAACAGGCAGTGCACGTAAAGTGGACTGCAAGTAATGTACGTAGAGTGGACTGCAAGCAATGTACTTAGAGTGGACTGCAGGCAGTGCACGTAGAGTGGACTGCAAGCAATGTACGTAGAGTGGACTGCCAGCGATATACGTAGAATGGGCTGCAAGCATTGTACGTAGAGTGGACTGCAAGCAATGTACGTAGAGTGGACTGCAAGCGATGTAAGTAGAGTGGACTGCAATCGATGTACGTAGAGTGGACAGCAAGCGATGTACGTAGAGTGGACTGCAAGCAATGTACGTAGAGTGGACTGCAAGCGATGTACATAGAGTGGGCTGCAAGCGATGTGAGTAGAGTGGACTACAAGTAATGTGCGTAGAGTGGACTGCAAGCGATGTACGTAGAGTGGACTGCAAGCGATGCACGTAGAATGGACTGCAAGCAGTGTACGTAGAGTGGACTGCAAGCAATGTAAGTATAGTGGAGTGCAAACAATGAACGTAGCGTGGACTGCAAGCGATGTAAGTATAGTGGAGTGCAAACAATGAACGTAGAGTGGACTGCAAGCGATGTACGTAGAGTGGACTCTAAGTTAAGCACGTAGGATGGAATGAAAGCAAGTATAAATGCGGAATGTATATACGTCATATGTTGTTTGCTCATAAAAGTTATATCGAAGTAATGCATTCTGCTTCAGGTTTAGCTATTTACAGTAAAAAAAATACTATTCGTAGTCGAAAATTTGTGAGGATGCTGTTGGCAAAACACAATAATTACGGTGGCAGATTTACAGTAACATAGTCTTATTTCAATCAAATCATTTATTTGTGCCTTGGTGAAATGTTTGTGAAGTGGATGTTTGATGTGCTGGCGCTGAATGAGACGAAGATGAAAGGTAAGGGCGGATGTGAGTTTGGCGTGGTGAGAGGAAGAAAGTCGGGCGTGGAGAAAGGTTGGGCACGAGAAGGAGAGGTGTTGGTATTGAGTGATTGGTTGGCTAGTGTTTTCAAGATCGATGGGTGACAGTTAAGTTAGAAATAGAACGATGGGCGTTTGTGAGCACTAACGGACCTTGCGGCGAGAGGAGCAAGGAGGAGAGGGATTAATTTTGGACAGACCTGAGTGAGTGTATTGAGAGTTTTGGAGGGCAATTCAATGTGGTTATGCTAGGTGACATTAATACAAGAGGTAGAGATGTAATGGTGGACAATTTGATAGGAAGGTATGGGGTTTCCGGTAGAAAGAACAGTAAAGAAAAAATGATAGGTAGGTGCATGGGGCAGGAACTGGTGGTCGGGAACAGTTTGTTCAAGAAGCGAGATATCCACAAGTACACATGGGTAAGGATGACTCATGGTGCACTGGTGGAGAGAGCGCTGACGAATTTTGTTCTAATTTCTAGGAGAATGGTGAGAAGGCTGTTGAATGTGAGGGTGTTACGAGGGTAGAGTGGAGGAGTGTATGACCATCTGCTGGTGATAGGAAGATAAGGAGTGGAGCAGAGATGGAAGGGCAACAAGAGAGTGGGAGAAGGCTGAGAGATAGTGAAGGGCAACAAGAGAGTGGGAGAAGGCTGAGAGATAGTGAAGGGCAACAAGAGAGTGGGAGAAGGCTGAGAGATAGTGAAGGGCAACAAGAGAGTGGGAGAAGGCTGAGAGATGGTGAAAGTGAGTAAACTGAAAGTGGAAAACAAAGCTGAGGAGTTCCAGCAGACGTTGAGGGTGAAATACGACAACGTGAGAGGGTAGGACCTGAGAGATGTTGAGGAAAAATGGGAGACGTTCAGGAATGCGTTGTTGAGATGTGGGGAAAAGTGTGTGTGTATTGCGCTGTGTGGGCGGGTGCAGAAGGAAGGGCTGCGTGTGGTGGATCGAGGAGGTCAAACTGGCGGTGGTGCAGAAGAGAAGAGCCGTTGAGGAGTGGTTGCATGCGAGGTCGTGGTGCTATGACAACAATAAAGAGAAGAGAAAAGAGGTGAAGAGGGAGGTGAGGAGAGCCATAAGAGACGCTGATGCCAGGTAGGCAGACTTGTGCTAGAATTTGGAGAACAAAAAGATGTTCTGGAAAGAGGTAAAGAAGGTGAGAAAGAGGGAGACCTGAATGGAGGAGGTGATGAAATTACAATAAGAGGAGAGGTGCAGGAGGCAGTAGAGGTGTTGAAAGTAGGGTAAGCCCCTGGTTTGAATGGCGTTGACGCTGAGTGCTTAAAAAGGGTGGAGTAACGATTGTCGAATAGCTGGTGAGGCTACTGAATCTGTGTCTTGTGTCAGACGTAATGCCGATTGAGTGGTGGCGTGCTGGCATTGTTCCGTTGTATAAGGACAAAAGAGATACAAATGAATGCTACAACTCGAGAGGTATCAGTTTGTTATGTGTGATCGGTAAGGTGTACGGAAGAGAGCTGATCAAAAGGATATGAGACTGTACGGATGGCGTAATTGGCGGGGAACAGTGTGGCTTTAGGAATGGTAGAAGGCGTGCCAATCCGATTTTTTCAATGGGATAAGTCTGTGAGAAGTACATTGCGAAGGGAAATGACGTGTTCTGGGCTTTCAAGGATTTGAAAAAGCCTACGACAGGGTCGACAGAGAAACGATGTGGAGGGTATTGCGTTTGTAAAGAGTGGGGGAAAATCTGTTGAAACCGGTTCAGAGTTTGGATGTTTGCAGAGGAGCTCGTGTCAGATAGAGGGGAGAGGTAAATGACTGGTTTACAGTGTAAGTAAGTCTGCGACAAAGCTGCGTTATGTCTTCCAGGCTGATCGATCTCTACTTGGATGGAGTAGTCAGAGGTGAACGCTAGTGTTAGGGGTCTTGGATCGGAGCTGTTGAGAGCGATTGGACGGAGTTGGCAAGTGAGCCAGTTAATGTTTGCGGATGATACAATGTCGGATTCAGAGGAGAAACTGCTTAGGCTAGAGGCGGCGATTGGTAGTGTGTGAGAAGATGAAGCGTCGAGTGAGCGTGGTAAAAGTAAAGTAATGAGATGTTCGAGGAATGTCGGTGTGAGCAGAATCCGCGTCATCCTAAATGGAAAGTTATTGGACAAAGTTCAGTGTTTAAATATATGGACTCCCATGTGAAAAAGACTGAACTAGTGGAAACTGAGGTGAAGTTGCGAGTGGAGGAAAGGTGCAAAGTGCTGGGTGCATTGAAGAGTGTAATCAGCTGCAGGACGTTGGGGGATGGAAGCAAAGAGAGGGTTGTACGAGGGTGTAGATGTCTCAACTTTGCTCTACGAAACTGAGACTTGTGGCGTGAGAGTAGAAGAGAGGAAGGTTGAATGTTTTCGAGCTAAAACGTTTAAGGAGCATGACTGGAGTGACGCTGAGAGACAGGATCAATAACGACGTTGTTCGAATAGGAACGGGGATGATGAAGTTAGCGAACTGAGTAGATTCGCGTATTCTGAGATGGTTCGGGCACATGGTGAGGATGGATGAAGTGAGATTGGTAAAGAGGGTGATGACGGCAGCGGTGAGTGGAGTGGACGTAGGCCTAGAGGTAGACCGATGTTTGATTGCACGGATGGTGCGAAGCAGGCGTCAGGAAGGAGAGACTTGATTGTGGAGGTAGCGAGAGCGCGTGCAAGAAATAGGCGAGTAGGGAGAATGGTTTTGAATGGATGTTTTTTTTAAGCTATCCTGATGTGCTTTCCCGCCCTTGGCACCTCGTTGAGAAGCGGGATGGTCGTTGGTGGGGAGGGGTCCGCTGTTGGGGGAAACCAGTCACACTGTTGGGCCCTGCGTGTAACACTGACCTCGGACCGCACTTTTGACCTAGAGTGTGCGTTGCAAAGTTTTCCGACCAGATCCTTCAGCACTAAGGGGCAGGTTGTGTGAGTGTGAGTGCTGTCGGCCACTCCCCTTCTTGAGGGATTAGGCCTAGTGTCTATATTTGCATCTGTATCTCTTGTCACACTACAGTTGATTTTAGAAATATTTATTCAGATATCTTCATCAGGCTATTTCTATATGGATACGGTCATTCCCTACAGTCGCTCTTCTCTAATGAAGGCATTCACCCTGAAAATACAAGTGGCAGTTTGATCTGCCTGTTCAGGCTGGGTTCATCTGTACAGCGTTCCTAATTTCAGCTGAAGCGTTGCAATAAATAGATGGTAGTAATGACCAACATCGACCAGAACATCTGGGTAGGATCGGCCGACTAAATTCAAAGATAAAAGGTGGAAAACTGTGAAAAAGTCTGTACTTGACGAAGTCAGACGTGGAAATGGCAGATTAATCTCTAACCAACGTGCAGATGAACCTAAGAATTGCGGGTCTGGCAGCACTAAATTCAAAACATCACCCAAAGAAGGTGTGAAGATTGAAAGGTCCACTTCGTGAAACCAAAAAGTCATCTATCTAAAACTCGTATTTTTATCCTCCAGGATATAACACAGCTGCCTACGATTGTTGTCCTCTTGCCCGGGTAGTGCAACTCGTGTTCGTTGATGTTGACCTTGTGTCGTGTTCATTGATGTTGACCGCATGTGTGGCCTCAGCCTCAGTCTCTAAAATATTCATCTGACCGCTCATAGCACTTGAGGTTGAGGTTAGGATACCCTCGACCGACTTCCACTAAAAGGTTGTTCGGCGAATAGTGATAAGCCAATGTCAATGTTACCTGGATGCAGCATTCTCGGTAGCACTGATTATCGCAACGTAGCAGCTAATGCCCTGCACGAAGCTTCGCTCTGCTATCGCGAGTTAATCTTCCCTTAAGCTTGCTGCGCATCAAGGTTTACTCATCTACTCATGCACCAATCTACCAATGCGAACCAATCTACTCTCACACTAATGAGCCAGAGGAGCAATCTTCTCGAGCGTTAACCTGTCAAAGCGTTCGTTGTCTGACAACGTTATTAGGATACCATGAAGTCATACACGGGGCCCAATACTACTCTCTAAACGTATGAAATTATCATCAAACTAATTTAGCGACAGCTAAATTATTATGATCAATTATTATCAACTAGACTTGTAATGGAAGTAGTTCATTGACTCTGTGGTGATAGGCCCTTTATACACGAGATTAAACCAAAATTAGGCGAGTCTTAGTATAATTTCTCGCATGACTGATATTTCACGCAAGTGTTTCTAAAAAGGGCGTTATACACAAATTCATTACATCACGAAATGAAGGAAGGTAACATGCATCGCATAGGTAATCCTGTTCGCGATGTTTTTTGTTTGCGATTGTGTTCCTTTGTTCGCAGGGAGATTTGTTAGTATTATACGAGATACTAGTACAATATTGCATATGCCCTACAGATATGCACATTATGAGGTACATCGCATGCTCTAACACGAGTTCATTATTGCGCAACTTCCAAATAAATAAACATAGAAATATTCAATGATAACATCTTCACGGATTGTTGTGCAGTTGCGTATGTTGCAGTACACATTCACCGCTAGCAGTTCTATTTGTCATGCTTTACTCCTTCCAACATAATGCATAGTAAAGTCAGTAATTTTTGCGATATTTCTACTTGCATCCACAAGAATCGTGCTGCGAGGTGCAATATTTTATATTGGTTCAGTTACACCCTCACCTTCCCCTCTCCTCACAAAAAAAAGAGGAATGCTTCGCTTTAACAGGGAGAACATCAATAATACGTTGCATAGAATGTTATGTATGATACGAGCCGTTGACCTAATATGACAGTCTGTTTTTAATCAGACTCCCGCAGGGAAACATAAATCTCGTTGCTTCTAATGCACCTCGAAAAACAAGTAAACAAAAAAATAATCCCCTAACGCTGGTCGAAATAATAGTATACATCAAACGATAACTCGATATTTAATAGAAGCATCGAAGTGAATTAAATTTAATAAGGCAAGGACGTGTAATGAAGCAGTTCAATCACCAACTGGAAGTCATTCTTGTCTATACTTTACTAAAAGTAACACCGAGTAGTGTCTTTTTGTTTATACTTTACTAAAAGCAACACCGAGTAGT
>SDVV010042332.1:0-10352 GCA_016164225.1 Gammarus roeselii | reverse complement strand
TCCCAAAAACTCTCGCATTTGAGTCACCGTCTCAGGATGTGGGAATGTCTGCACCTTATCAACAAAGATCTGTTGTTTCTTGATTCCCCTCTGACTGAGGTATGGCCCAGGAAATCCACAGAGCTAGAGAACCACTGACATTTAGAGGGCTTAATTTTAATACCATAGCAAGAGAGGGTTGGCAGCAGTCTTTGGACTAACTCAAGATGGCTTTCAAAGGTGTCTCCCATTATTAAAATGTCATCAATATACACTATGACCTTTTTCTTGGGGAATTAACGAAGGACTGCCTGGATCTCCCTCTGGAACGCCGCTGGTGCATTGCGAAGGCCAAAACTTGGACGCTTGAATTGGTATTGCGATCTTGACGTTGAGAAAGCGGTATATTCGCGACTGGAGTCATCAAGAGGGACCTGATAGTAGCCTCGAACAAGGTCCAATGATGTAAAATACTTGGTCCCATAATAGCCATAGACGGACTCCGTTAGGCTTGGTATTGGTGAGCGCTCTGGAATAGTCCTCTCATTCAGCCTCCGGTAATTCACACAGAGGCGAATGGAACCGTCTTTCTTCCGTATTGGTACTACAGGTGAGGACCAGGGAGATGTGCTTGGCTCCACATTATCAAGAGCACACAATTCCTCACATTGTCGCTCAATCTTCTGGCTTATCGGCTCAGGAAACCGCCGCGGACGTTGATACACAGGAGTGTCATCATACAGATTGATCTTGTGTGCTGTGATGGATGCAGCACCCACGTCATGATCACCAGCACTCAGCACTCCCTGGCAGCTACGGAGCACCTGCCACACTTGCTGCCGTTGTTGATCGTTCAGCTGCGGTAGAGGGATTTCCCTCTCGATCATGGACTCTGACCATGTCTCACAACCTTTTTCAGTGTCAAGCTCCAAAATAGTTGAGACAACCCCAACAATGTCTCCCTTCCGAATTTGAATTGACTGATCTCGAACACCTGCCACAAGAACAGACATGTTGGCAGGGTCCACAATACCCACCACAGGGCAGAGCTTCTTGTGTTCTCCCGACTCTATTTCTTTGCACAGGAAGACTGGTGGATTAGCCATCTGCTGCACCTGACTCACCACCTCCTCACTAGCAAACTCCACTGGGACCCTGACATGGTTTACACCATGAAGCTCCACTGATTGTGCTGCCACACATGTTACTCTCTGCAGGCTGGGCTCATGAAGGTCCCCATCGTCATTCACCTGCCAAAGGTACTTTGATCCATCAGGCAATCTACGAATCACAATTTTATTCCTAATGTCAATTTCAAGTGAATTTATGGTTACAAAATCCATGCCCAGAATCACACGGCAAGTAATTGGTGATTCACGAGGGAAAAATGATGAAAGGCATTTGTTGAAAAGCCACCCTCTGACATGACACATCAAGCTTAATTGTTCCCAAAGAAAGGACATTGTTATTGCCACCAATGGCAGTAAGTTGATACCTCTGAGTGGTGTCGACCAGGTTACCCAAGCCTCTGGGACCAGCGACTTGTGAAGAAGACTCCTTTGGGCCCCTGTGTCCACCAAACCTCTAGCTAACACAGTTGAATTCAGTTGGACCCCAAAGTACATCAATGGAACTATTGAAATCCCCAGCAGACTAACACCAGGACTATATGTAACTACTGGGTAACTCCCAGATGATCCCGCCTGCATTGGCTGGATCGGATCAGGATGACGATGATCCCAACTAGATCCTCTGCTGGGGTCCTGCAGTAGCTCTGACGCCCCCCCTTCGGAGTCAGAGCTTAGTTGTTTAAATTCCTCTTAGGACAATCCTTCATGAAGTGTGGTCCTGAACACTCAAAACAACACTGTCGCTGGTAGTTGGGCACATACTTGGGGCAGTCCTGAATACCATGGTCCAATCTTCCACAAATGGTGCAGGCCCCCTTCTTCCTCCAGCAGTTCCGTTCCATGTGTCCCGGTCGACCACAATGCGCACACCTTGCTGGTTCTCTTGAAATTCCCCTGCCACGTTGCGAGTTCTGGATGATCTTGGTGGTGACTGGCTCAAAGTTTACATCTGCTCCGGCTACTTGACACTTCATGTTGTTCAAACGCATTGATAGTTCATCCTCAGAATCTTCAAGCAGCTGCTTCTTTAAATGTTTGCAATCCTGTCTCTCAGCGATCTGGATGATCTCCCCCCATGTAATAGATCTTCCAAGGCTGAGCATCACTTTCATGTCCTCCTTCGTTTTCAAACACCGTACAAAGGAGGAGGGTGTTGTTTCATAATTTTCTTCTTGAGTTGTTTAGCGCATTCTTTTTTGTCACTAGGAAAAGCCCTGTTGGCCCCCTCCTGCAACCTCATGCGATACAATTTGTAGGTTTTGCCCGTCTTCATGGAAAGTTGGCGAAATTCGACTTGTTAGCGATGGGAGCAACCTACACTCTGTGCGCGGAACCATTGGAGAAGAGCTGGCTTCAGATCACTGTATTTTTGTTGTGAACCATCTAACGCATCAAATGCTTCTTTCACATCTCCCTTGAGGAACCGTACCAACTCTTGGGAACACTCGCCCTGGGTCCCATCGTACTTTGAGCGGAAATAGCGCTCATAACCGGTCAAAAAATTTGAGAGGGTCTGCTTACTGCTACCATCAAACACCTGAGGCATAACCACGTCCTTGGGGTAGTATCTACGTCAATGTCGTTGACTGGAGAAACTGGTGTCACTGGAATGTCCCTCGGCATCGTCCTCACTACTGTTAGAAATCTCCACAGTCTCCAAACTACAATCGGCATGATATGGTGCCTTCCTCATGCCTAGCTTTGATTTTGATAATTGGGACTTGACTGGCCCAACGGTGGTGCATATCTGTCCTCAAAAACAACTTTGTGAGAGGACTTTGTCTCAGCCCTGGTCAAGGTACCTTCATCGTCAGAAGTGTCTGAATCGGAAGCAAAGAATGCTGGCCTAATTTCGTCCTTAGGGAGGCACTCAATTGACTTGATCTCCCCCTCAAGAGGTACATATTGGAGCCAGTATTTACTACGCTGAATCTTCTTGATTGCCTTCATCCACATTAGGTATGGGTAATCTTCAAGGAGAATGCAGGGGTGAGGCAACTTGAACAATTGACTGCTTTCTTCATACAGTAGATTGAAGTGAGTGGCTGACACTTGAGCTTGCTCCTCTCAATTCTCTGGTGTTACCATCCATTTTGACGTTAAAAGATCACTGATCACATCCAGTGTCAGAAGAATGATTTCTGGATCATCAGCCTTGAGGATCTTTCCTCCCACAAATGCAGCCCTCACTTTGTGATTCCTCAGTTGTCTCAGGACAGACTGCACCTGTATGAAGGTTTGTAGCTTTCTTGAGCTGTCTTCCGCTGACTTTACCGCTGCAGACGAGGCCCCGTGCACCTTGTTTCTGACGGACATCTGAGCTGCTCCGAGGACCACCTCACAATCAAGGAGCTCATCAGCCGATTCACAGCCAAACTTTGGGGAGTTCCATACGCGGTAGCTGCACCACCTGCTGCCCCGAAGCATGAGGCATCATAGGTCCCTCGTACATTGACTTCACCTGCTCCTGAAGAGCCGAAGTCATGCAGGCCAAAGCCTGTGCCCAAGCAGGTACCAGCAGTTGGTCCAACTCCGCCGCCGGACACCAGGTCGAGCCTGAGCGTGGTGGCGACTGCCCCGAACCACCTGTCTACGCCACATCTGCCCCTCCTATCATGTTTGCGTGTGCAACACTTAATGTCCCTGTTTGGGCGCCAGAAATGTTTTATGTGGTAGTGCAACCTAGAGGTTACTCCCAAGGTCAAGGGTCGTCTAGCTAAATGGCTCTAGACTAGTGCTGCTAAAGAGTGTAGAAACAAATTTGATTTTGTTAGAGGGATGATGTCTCCGGAGCTTATGACGTTAGTCTCGATTAGCTCCCCTCATAAAATGCATGTGAGGTACAGACGCAAGATGTCTTTGTTGAACAACAGGGTAATTATGACAGGGGACATTTTCTTATTATATTCTCTCCAACAGGAGTAAACCGTGTACTACAATTGTTAGGGGACTCAAGTGTGCACCAAGAAAATCGGGTCCTAATAGTGAATAGCCAATTCACAAAAAAGGATTGCATCAATGTATAAAAAGTAGTTCATGTATTAATCAGAGGGTAGTATTAGGATGGTAGTATTAAGAGGGTAGTATCAGGAGAGTAATATTAGGATGGTAATATTAGGATGGTAATATTAGGATGGTAACATTAGGATGGTAACATTAGGATGGTAATATTAGGAGGGGCAGATTGGGTGACTATCACTGAATAAACAGTGGCCCAACTGCAAGGCAAAACATCAGAAATCTATTATTAACAAACATTATAAAACGTAATGACACAATAAACAATGCCAAATAATTATACTGTTTCTCAAAACTTCCAATTCAATAGGTTAGGCACACAGATCACAGTTACATTTTTAAACTAACACAAATATGAGGTAACTCAACAAAGACAGCATTCACCACAGATGCTTGAGTTCTGTGAACTTGAGGACAAAACCCCAGCATCTGTACAGTTATGTGAAATGACTGAGAAATTTATATAAAAATAAGTTGGAGCTCTCTCAATAGCATTTGCGCATCTAATACCAGGAGTACAAACATGAAGCACTATGCACCAAACCACATTAGGGCAAAATTGCATCTTCCATGCTTCCAGGTTGGAACAACATTAAAATATACTTCTGACAGTAAAAATCTTTGACTAGAAAGAATTGCTTCAATTAAATATTCAACACAATAAGACTAGGTGGATTATGTAAATTCAAATATTCACTAATTAGTGGCATCAATATCACTGAACACGGGTGCTGCTGATTAACTTCACCACACATGTGGACACCACTAGCACAGCCCCAATGTACAGCAGGCACATCTGCCAACATCAACATCATTATCCGCAGCAACCAGCTGCACCTGACCCAACCAGACAAAAAGCTAACGGACCAACCAGAATACACAGTACAGCCAGCCCTGCTCAACACCCAACTTATCAAAGTGGGAAAAAATTTGTACTAGAGTAAAAAATTTGGATGGACAATAGGGAATGAATACTGCAAGAATTTAGGCAAGGAAAGTAACCAGTTAAAACCATCATGAATTAACTATTGCTACAAGGATGCAAGAAACTTGGACAAGAAAACTAAACCAGGGAACCAGACAAGGGAAATCAATCAGAGGATCAACCAAACACTCCCAACATTCAACACATTCCTCAAAAACCCACCGTACATACAGATGACCCTAAATCACTACTTCACTCATACTACCATTCAATCTGGAGCGCTCCATATCCACGCATCAATTCAAACCGGTAGGTACATTTGCAATGATCCAATGGACTGACATCCCCTGAAGAGCCAAACTGCAAAAGAATAACCACAGGAAATTAAAATTACCTGGTCTGGGCTGACCACAGGCTTGCCAGAACAAGGAACTGGGACCAGCAGATCCTCCAAGCACAAACTAAAAAAGAGTAGAAGCAGTAATTAAATTAGGAATTTATGAACAATGAAATTGCTGGGGCAACATAAAAGACAAATCAAAGATAAAACAATACTGCAATGGACCAATAGATTAATAGAAATGTAAAGACTGAGTATCAAAGAAGGGCAGAAGAAACAAGGGGCAAAACAACTTCAACAAACCTAGTCCTCCATCCAGGCCAACCAAGCAGAAAAGCCAGCAGAACCCGTCAGGCCAAGTCACAGGCAGGGCCGGTACGCAAGCTGAAATAGAGCAACTGCTGCTATCAAGGTGCACTCGGACAGACAAAAATCACATGGAAACAATGGTCAACCCCATCGTCTTCACTTACAACCATTTCATTTTAGAAACTACAAGTGGAATTCTTATATTATTAACAGGATCTAGTTGACTCAGCAACCCCCCTTAATTTGCAAACATTAACATTAAAAGTGGACTTAGACTGAAAATAAAATGATGGACTCAGAAGGAGCTGTGGGGGCTGAGGCCGTGTTTTATTTATACAAGATTGTCTGTATTCAGCCCCACTGACTTACCGGCTCCTCCCTCTGTGATGTCTGGTTTGGAAAAGTAGACTGGGGATTTTTCCACCTCAATGTTGGGGCTATTGTCTCACATGAGGGGGTTCCAGTAACCCTAAGCAGTTTCAGTTAAATTCTCAATTAGAGCCCAAATAATGATTATTACTCATTATTTATATTGCACTTCAGGTTTTATTAATTATCATTGTTCATTTCACTTATTTTCGGCGATATTTATTATATTAATTATTTATTTGATTTTCATGATGGAAGGGGCGTGGCCAGTTGGCTATATAGAGATGCACTTGTGGGTGAACCGGCAGTTGATCTAGAGCCGTCCCCAAAAGAGGTCAGCCCATGCCTCTGGCGGCTCCTTCCGTCGCTCCTTACTTATTGTCTTCATTGCTCCGTCACTCTACGTTTGCCATACCACTTTTCTGTTATGATTCGGCACCGCCAGTGACTGAATATTGTGTGCATTACTAGCGCGGTGAACCCTGTAACAAAGTGTAGCCTTGAAGTGCTTTTTCTGAACTGAATTTTATTGAATATAAAGTGGTGAATATTAATCTGGTTGTTAAACCTATTTATGTTGAAGCCTGGTGTGTGGCGTTTTGTGAGAGTTACTGTGTAGTCCTGTACCCCGGTTGACCCACCGAGCCTATACTGGCCTGGATGACCTGCCACCTCTGGGACCATCCTGACTTCGAGCGGTAGTGGGGTTGCCGGGTCAAGAAGTGCAGGCACCCACAGAGCAATACTGCCAAAATTGATCCCAAACCATACATGTATATAAATAAATATTCCTGAGCTTTACATCAGATAAATGTGAACAGCTGCACACAACTCCAGAAAAACATGCCCAATATTCTGTAGACAACTCACCGATTCCCTGATCAAGCTTTGAAACAGGCTCCAGTGCACAGACAGGGCCAGCAAACAGCACTTGACTACAAGAAGGCAGTGTCAAAACCTCAACTGCGCAGCAGGGATGATCACACCCAGGCAATTAAATGAGTGGGCTGGGAGGCACGTGTGCAATCTGTCTATTGGCATGCATGAATATATTATATGAAAAAACATCAAATTAAGGGAGAAAAAGAGATACAAGAATTATTGATTATAAGCAAAACCAAAGGATTTGCCAGGAATAGGTGCCACTTGAAACATGGTTACTGACTGGATAAACCAGAGAATTACAAAAAAGATTAAAACATTATGAGTGGTGCAATTTTGAAAGAATTTAAGTAGTAGAAGCCACACTACTACAACTGCATTGCTTTGAGCTGCTCACCATAGTTCACTCCACCCAACCCATCAATCTTTCTGGTCCACCTCCTCTGCACAGACTCCAACAGTCTCAGATCCCCCAAATATCCCACATTCCACCCACACATGACCAGTAGTCCAAGATGGGACTTACATGAGTAATAAACAAAGAAACTATGAAAACAGAACTTCTATTGACAGTAGAGGGGAGCAGACTGGTCGCCAGAGTGGAAGCCTTTCCTACAACACTCCTCACATGGAGATGGAACCGCAGTCTTGAGTCAACAAACGCTCCCAAGTCCCTGAAGGAATTGACAAGCTCAAGTACCACACCATTCAAATTATGAGCAGTTCTATCATCAATCTGCTCCAATTCAAGACGGCCCCTGTAGAAATGCATGAATACACACTTGTCAATGTTTGACAAGAGATTCTATGACAACGACACAGACTGCATGTCCTACTATGACAGGCTGATGGCTCTCAATTTGTTCTCAATCAAGAGCAGGTTACTGAGAAGTGACTTCATAAAGTATTGGAGAATTCTTTGTTGTGACACAGAGGGTTTTGACTTGTCCATTCTGTTCCAAGGTTGCTGGATGGTTGGACGCGGGGACATGAGCACAAACTCTTAATGCTCCGCTGCTCTGTGGATGTGACAAAGAGTTTTTTTAATGTTTGATGCAATATGATATGGAATGAGCTGCCTGCTGCCATTGTCAAGTCTTCTACCATTTCTTTGTTCAAGGCAAGGTTGGCTGAGTTTATGGGGATCAGGTTGTTTGAGTGTTAGGGTCTTGCATTCCCAGTCGTGTTTGCAAATCTGTGGTGTGATTTGTCCTTTTAAAAAAAAAATTATATAGCTACTTATAGCTATGTGTTTGCTTTCATATTTTTCTGCTGGGTTGTAGTTGTGCTTTGAGTTTTCATGCAAGTGGCTTTGGATTTTTTCTCTGGAAGTCAATGGTGCGCATACCTTCCAGCATCTTCTTGTTGTTGTTCTGCCGAGTCTTTGTAGGTGCTGGCGCCCATGACTGTGCTGGCCTCTCCTAGCTCGATGCACCTGACAACTGGGGATGCTGAGCCCTTGGGGGGCAGCAAAGGTAAGAATGTATAAATTGGTCATCTGACTGAGCTAGTGGAAATATCTTTAATAAAGGGCTAGAGTTTTTGAAGGGTCAAGGTTGTATGAAGGTGTAATTGCCCATTTGTGCTCTACTGTCTACAGGGCTGAGACAGGGGGGTGAGAGCAGAAAAGAGAATATGGCTAAATTTTGTTAAAGATGAAATGTTTGAGACTTATTGAGAAGCATGGCTGGAATAACACTGAGGGATAGGATAGGAGGATGGTAGCAGAGCCTGGACAGTTATTAATAAAAGTGATAAAAAGGTAGTGAATGAGCTTAGGCCCAAACAGGGACCAAAGTTTTGATGTATGGATGGATGACATAAAGCACTGGCCCAGGAGACCTTACAACACTTACTTCAGGTCAGATGTAAAGTCCAAAAACAATGTCAGCAGCAGGGCACAACAGCTTCCACTGCATCATAGTCTCCTGCTCTCTTCTAGTACCCCCATGACCCGTCCATCCCAACATGATCCGTCCGGCATTGCATGCAAGCAATGTCAAAACTCAACTATTGACAATTGTATTTCACTCACGCTTATTGGTTGTATGCTCTCTTGCTGCTTCATACAGCCTTTTCTCCCTAAAGCCTGTTTTAGTTCTAGTCAGACAATTTTAATATTTTAAGGTTTATGTTTGATATGTGTGCAAGTCCTGAAGTGCATGAGCCTGATGAAGATGATGAGAGGAGTGCAAAGTGCATTTTGTAGTTGGCTACACCACCTCTTTTGGTAATTTAGCCTTGCATCTGTATTTGTATAAACTTCTAGAAAATATTACTAAAAGAAATTTCAGAGAATTTATTAAATAAAATATAATAAACCCTAGCTATCTGATAAACTCTTGCTTTGGTTTACTTGCTAGCAGCTTGAAATTACCCTGTCTTCCTCCTCCAAATGAAATAACATTCTGGCATTCTGCAGTATGGCGGATCTATTATCTATAATCTAGGATTTCTCCCAATGTACAACCAACAGGTAGCTAACTATTTGTTTTTATTTTTCATTTATCATTATATTTTCCTGTCACAGGTTAAAGGTTCCAGGATACCTCTTCATGCTAACTAGAAACATTTTCAGCTTCTTCAATTCTCCAGTTTTATTAGCTAGCTACTCTCTGAAGACTAGCTATTTACTTGCCACATAAGCTACTTTTTCTAAATTGCATCTCTCCCAAATGCTTCATTTGAAGCAACTACCAAGAGGATGTTCAAATTATTTGTTTTTGTGTTCTGTGAAGAACAGTAAGTACAAGAATGTATTCAATCTTTCATCACAAATTATTATTGGTGGTGAATCACCAACAAACACTGAATTCATTCTAAGAAATCATTCAGCCCAATTAACATCTCAGGAAATGAGATGCAAGATTAACAACATAATATCCATTTCTAGGGAAGGAGAAAAATTCAGGAACGGTCATTACACCCCCATATCTTCTCTGCCTCTGAT
Organism: Gammarus roeselii; assembly: GCA_016164225.1. Lineage (NCBI taxonomy): Eukaryota > Metazoa > Arthropoda > Malacostraca > Amphipoda > Gammaridae > Gammarus > Gammarus roeselii. Next base: position 450 of record SDVV010042332.1, on the reverse strand, counting down.
CAGTTTTGGACTGATTTTTGCCACTTGCATTGATATTCCCAGAGAAAGAAAAACCAAAGAAAGAGACTTCATTCTTGCAGCTATGGTTGGGAATGTTGAAAGACTGAAGGTGAGTTGCTCATTCACAATGGTATTTGCTAGCTTGGTATGGCATAGCTATTATGACCACTTGAATATATGTTAGTCTTCATGATTAAGCAGCTGTACATTCATTTGTTGTTGATTCTGCAACAATCACTCTATTTAATTCTTTCTTTGCTTAGTTAATTTATGTTTTACAAATGCAAAAACAAACTACATGTAGGGCATTTGAATGTGTGTTGTTATGTGAGAGGTAAACTACAGCACAACCTCATAAATATAGATTAATATTGTTTAATTTAATGTGTTAGGTACTGGTATGTTATGTTGACTGTCACATCTTCTGTATTCTTTGGAAATAACTCAAAA
>SDVV010042331.1:0-10353 GCA_016164225.1 Gammarus roeselii | reverse complement strand
TATATAAGGAACATATACACCAGCGTTTCAGTGAGCTTATTAAGAAGTTCAGAAAACTGGAGAGAGCAAGAAACGGGGGGTTAAATTTTTTATTACAACTCTTAAAAGACCAAGTAGTTTACTATGAAAAGAAAAGAAAAATTATTGTTTAACGTTTCGGGAGCGATATTCCATCATCAGTATGAACGGGAATTACCAAAAAACTTGGTATGTTGTGCTATATTTGACGAAAGGCGGTGAAAAACGCCAATAGGTTTGAGCAGGTGTTAGAAAAATAATTCTTAGGCTAATACCAACAAGTGGGGTAGTCGCTGGGTCATACGGTTAATGAAGGAGCAAACCGCTGAACCGTTCCATCCGATGGTAAGCTTTAGATAAGAAGTTATGTGTCAGGCGTGTTTGGGCGGCTATAAGTAGGGTCGGATCCGCGGATACTGCGTTCTGATTGCCAGGATGGAACGGTGTACAGTTTTGTAGAAGATTGCTGGATGTTCAAGGAGGGTTTTGATTGGAATATATGCAGAGATTCCAGAATGAGTAAATTTATGCTGCTGTATGATTGGTCTATGATTTTGAAGTGCTTATTTTTGAGTGGGTGGTTATGGTCTTTCGCGTGCTTGCGAGGGATGGAATGTTTAACTGCGGTTAGTGGTTTACTTGTCCGACTAGTAATCCCAAGATGCTGATCCACGCTCTCTCTGAATCTTCTTCTCGTTCTCCCGATGTATGACGCTTTGCAGCTGTCGTATGAAAAGCAATATATGACGTCAGCGCGCACGTCAGAAGAAACAGTATCCTTGGAGCGGAACAGCGAGCCTATGGTGAAAGAATTTCTCAGGGCTGAGTTAAATTTTACTTAGGGGTAGTAATCCGTGAGGGTGGCTTATAATTTAGAATATAATGTTTCCGATTCAGAGCCGTAAAAGGGTAAACTAAGGTAAACCGTTCTATTTTTTGCTGTTCGTAATTGAACAGGTTTCTGGTAAATATTGTTGAGAAAATTTCTGCTATGTTCATCAAATGAAGCTATTGAGTAACCATTGTTGGCGACGAATTTTCTAAGAAATCAATTTCTTCGGGGAAAGCCAAAAATGAGGATGCAATAGTATATGCCCGATGGATAAGGGTTTTGATGTTATTAATTTTATTTTTTAGAGGGGTATGTGAAAAAACTCATCCCAAGACCTGAAAACGTTGGTTTCCTATAGATGTTGGGGTGCATATTGTTATAGTGATTTCTAATAATTTTGGTATCAAGGATGGGGAAGGAATTGTTGTGTTCCGTCTCGAAGTTAAACTTGATGCTAGTTGAAAATTCAAAAAATCCAGAAATTTAACAGAATGAGATTATTTGTTGAAGATAACAAAGGTATCATCAAAGCATATTTTGTAAAAGGTGGGTTCGAAATCTGCCGGGCACGAGTCCAACCACAACGTTTCAAAGTGGCAGAGGAACGTGTTGGCTAACGTAGGGCTTATTGGGAAGCCATCTGAACACCATCACACTGTTGTATTGCTGAATCTCCAAACAGGAAGAACGATTCCTTGCATGCAAAGTTCAAGAAGTTCACTAAAATCTGTTTCTGGAAAATAATGTTGGTATTCTTGTGTGCTAAAGATGGTTTGGCATATGATGTTGATCGTTTCATCCAGAGGCATGTTGGTAAATAATGAAGTCCATCAAAACTTGACATGAAGGTGGAACTGTTAGAGGTGAACTCATGGATATTCATGTAAAATTCATAGGAATTTTGTAGGAGGTAGTTGTTAACTGTAAGGGGTTGAAGAATGGGGATGAGAAATTTCGCGAGAAGGTATGTAAAAGTGTCGTAGGCTGCTAAGATAGGCCGCAGTGGTGCGTTTTCCTGGTAGATTTTTGGTAAACCGTACATGATCCCAGGGTTTGAACCACTCTAGTAAAGATCATTGTATTAGGTCTGAGAAATACTCCCATTATTGAGTAGTTTTCTCAAACATCGGTTGATTTTATCTTCGTTATGAAGACATTGTTTGAATTGGGAAAATCATTGATTTTAGTTTAGTTCGATCAGGGAGAAGATAATTCATTTTGGAGTTATAATCAGCTCTATTCATGATTACAACTCCGCTGCCTGTGTCTTCGCGGGTGACTATAAGTCTGGCTTCAAGGCTCTTGAAACTTCGACGTTCCTCCCGAGGAGGCCTCATTCTTTGAGCGGGATCAATTGTCCTCAAGGGTATACATCGGTCGCTGGCCTCACGAACCCTCTCATTGAGGATGAGGCAGCAAGCGTCAACCGTACCTTCTCTGAGTTGTTCGATTAAATTAAGCGCACATAGTTGTTCTCTCGTTCCCTGGAAGACTATTCGAGCAAAATTGGGGCGGCGTACAGCTCGCTGAAGGGCAGACAGGGCACTTTGATGATGAATTCCACCGCGTTTTGGTCAGCACCTCCCAGTTTGTTGCCAACTAGAATGTTGTCGACCAAGCGCTCGCTCCTCCGTTGACATGACTAGGTCCAGTATGTTGTTCCCCCTGGCTGGCTTGCGAACGTACTTGGTCATGCCATTATCGGCGATATACTCCGATAGTTTATTGCCTGAGGCCTGTGAAGCTCACCCAGTCAATATACGGGAGATTGAAATCACCGAATTAGACTGATGTCGTCGTGATTATTTGAAACTATTTTTTCCAGTTTCTGATAGAGCTGGGCATCTTGTTCCGCAAGGGTTTGTCTGTTGCGGTACACCAATGCCAGCTTCAGAGTCGCATGGGTCACTTTGATTTCTGTGTTGAGTATTCCGCAAGATACTGTGGCGAGCGTTCCTCAACGAAATGGATGCAGTATCTCCTTTATGTACGGCATGGACCCACCACCTTGTTTACTAGTGTTGGGTTTGTCCACGCTAAACATTTTGTAACCTGGTAGCATTATCTCTGCTGTCAGGTTTCTACTCAGGAGATCGAGCCATGTTTCGTTTATGCCAATGACATCAAACGAGTACAGGGTTGCCAGTCCCCTCAGTTCGTCGAACTTAGGGCCATAGGACTGCGCGTTACAGAAGAAGACCTTTAGACGGTACGTGTCGACAACAGTGCGCAGCTGCTCCTAGAGGACAAAGACCTTCGCCGAAAGGATCCCGCCCTCACGGCCGTAGTCGTCGTCCCTCCTCTTCACGCCCTGGATGGTCTACAGGACCCGATCAATCCTGCCGTCGATCTCGCAGAATCGGCAGACGAGGTTCCTCGCGTCCGGCTCCTTGAGGTCCCTGGAGACGTGCCTGCTTGTCTTGGTCGAGCAGACTGAGCAGACCTTCAGGCAAGGCGGCATCCTCAGACGTCGCCCGGGGGGAATCTTCGCACTTTTTCCGCATGCGCGCGTGTACTAATCTATTAGATATCTAGTTACAATTCATATTTCTTTATTAACACACTTAACACATTAGTGGTTCATACTGGACGCGAAAATAAAGATACAAAATTGTCTGCAAAGAAAATACACAAAATTTTCAGTTATTAATCTGCACGTTATCTAATGCGAATTTGATTCAGCTCACTAAGACAACTAGATAAGGAACATGGTACCATCGGTTACATAGATAGAGACCTTATTGTTAATTTCACGTTTTATTTAATCTTCATTTAAATCAAATTGTATGTTGTAAGGGAAGTTTTTATGGTTATATATTTACAGCCAAAAATCTGGAAGGATTGCAAATATGCAAATTCATACTATAAAACTTACAACCCTGGTGCATGGATGTCGTAAAGAAAACGCGAAATTAAAAAAAAGGTCTCTATCTTTGTAACCGATAGTACATGGGGTAAAACTTATCCCAACCAAGTCACCCATTACAGATTTTCAAATAATACATGTTTCTTTGTGGAGATTCTTCTTCTCGGCGATAATTATCACGGTGAAATTAGTTAAGAAAATGTTTTATTTAATTCGATTTGATCTACTAGTGATTTCTTTATGAAACGTAACAAATGCTCTGAGAACATTGATATTTAAAACAAAGAACACTGTTCTCTGTGCGTAATTGTAGCTGGTTGTCAAAATCTACGTTTTATATTACGAGTAGATATACGAAAAGAATGATTTAAATTACTGTAGTCGCATTTCCTTTTTTTATTAATTGATAAACCTTCCAAAAAAGTGCTCGTCTCTTTAATTATTTGTGGCGTGTATAACGTATCTTCTTGCAGGAACTTAGAGAAAAATAATTACCGCAGCTTGGTACATCACATTCTAACGAATTTTCCTACGAATTCAAAACTTTGAATATATCATTGCCATGACAGTGTAAATTTCAGGCTTGATTGCATTAATTTCATGAAATGGAGAACCGAGTTTAACTGCTCCGTCCCGTCAAAGGCTTGATAAACATTCCTACAGTCTTCCGTGGCTCTGTGATGCCACTCAGAGCCACCATGAGGTCATTTAGAGCACACCCAATTAGGTTAGATTTTGCTAATATAGGAGAAGATGTTTAGTATAAGAAGGGCGTGTTTTAGTGCAGTACTACTTATGCGACGTTCTTCAAAGCTTGTTCTGGAGCCTAGAATTTTTATCGCGTCCACAATGACTTAATTTAGTGACGTATCACTGGTAAGGAAATCATTCCACATGTCAAGAAGTCAGTTTTCATCCTCTCAACGCAGTTGATGATAATATCATTCCGTCGCTGATATCACCATTTCGCCGACACTGCAACTGCAGACTGTGGGAATATTTCTCCTACAGCAATAAATCCCCGGCACGACACCTACAGACGGTACCATTTTTTTCTCAGTTCGTCGTTTGCCTTTCAATTACTGTTGCAGGACTGAGCAGGTGGCTCTATTTGCCTCATTACGAAATGCCTCCAAGTCTGTCAGGGGTCCGTAACGAAGAAACAAAACTGATGTTGGCTGTCGAAATAACGTTTTAATGTGACAGAAGTTTGTAAATAACAGAACGTAAAGAAAGTTAATGTTCATTATACGTGGGACTATAATCGTCACAATGAGTCTGGAGGAATATGCTGAGTTAAAAACTATGAATGCAAAAAAAATCAAGTTCTAGAGTTGGAAGTGAAAGACGTTTATGGAAAGGCAAATAAATTGTGGATGTCATACAACAATATATAGGCTTTTAAATGAAAACGATATGACATCTTTTTCCCAAGAAATCAACTGTCATGCACTTTTGTCTTGGCTAATGGCTTATTTTCATTTCATTTTAACTGCCCTCCATCCAGGAGTTTAAAATAGTAATCAGAGCCATGGCTGATACATACCAGCAACTACGCGAGGATTTGCGTAAAAGTGAGGTAAAGCTTGCTGATTTCTTCATATATATTTCCTTTACGCAGCAATAACTCTACCGTTGTATGTCAGGCATGAATAGTCTTGCCTTTTGTTCGTATTATTTTCGTCAGTATTATTTCCTTTGAAATTTCCTAAATCTTTTTGGAGGTTCTACTCTCCGATTCGATATGAATCAGTTACAGACAGACCTGGTAAAATACCAGCTAGATAAGATGTTTGACGCCAACTGTGGTTATTAAACTTAATATATGAATTTGCTTAATTTTTAACTTTACATCACTTCCAATTATAACCACTCCACCACTTTTGGGGAAGATTCCCTACAAAGCTATTTGGCCGTCTAAATGGCTGCCTATTTGCCCACGATTTTTCACGATGGTTTTACAACATATTTGTTGTTGTATTGCATGCAGTCGCGTGGTGATCCTCATCACACGATGTATTAACACAATGAAGGTATGAATGGTGATAAGGTTTAACAAGCTGGACTACGAATAACGAACCACCTGATATACGCTCGACACTACATCAAATTGTGATCACATTCTTATGAATGAAAATACATGGATATATTGAAACAACTGTCGTTTTGGGAGGTTCACATGGACTGATGTTTCTCGGTACAGACCAGTAAAAAAAAAATCATTCAGTGGCGTTGTGTTTGAGCAGCGAGATCGGACGGGTCAAGTAGGGTTAACATGATATTTGTTTCATTAGAGTTAAGGGTAATATGGAGGAGCGCGAGTTGAAAGAAGGTTAATCCCTAAAAACTGCGAAATATCGCGTTTACACAGCAATAAGAACTTTAATCTTCATCACAGGTGTTGTGAATCTTCTAGGAACAAATGTTGCTTGCTGCGGTATCATTATTCGCTGATGCCTGCCACCCAGTCCTCCTGAACAGTACGCAATATGGAGCACAACTGGGAATGAAACAATTTTCGATGCAGAACAAACCAGTTGTCTTGCCATTCAAATCGATGTTTCGACAACGTTTCCAGATCACTTTGTATGCAACAGTGCGAGTACCTGTGAGTACTCGTGCGTACACTGAGTGTGAGAGGGCTCAATGTTAGAGGGCTTATATAGCTTGCTTTCAAAAGCAACAATCAAAGTCACCTCCTCCTATTCGTAGAGAATAGGTAGAGGCCTTGAGAGTAACACATATGTAGAGTGCGCCTGTTTCGGACGCATGTAGAGGGCGTGTGTAGTAGGAGTGTGTGGAAGACGTGTGTTGAGGTCGTGGGGGGAAGACGTACGTTGAAGACGAGTGAGGAGGGGAGGGAGTGGAAGGGGGACGTGTGTAGAGGGCGTGGGAGGAGGACGTGTGTAGAGGGCGTGCGAGGATGACGTGTGTAGAGGGCGTGAGCGGAGGACCTGTGTTGAAGCGGTTAGGAGGACGTGTGTAGAGGGAGTAGAAGGAAGGCGTGTTTAGAGGGCGTGGGAGGAGGATGTGTGTAGAGGACGGGTGTGGAGGACGTGTGTAGGGAGCGTGGGAGGAGGGCGTGGGAGGAGTGTGTGTGAGGAGGGCATGGAAGGAGGACGTTTGAATAGGACGTGTTGATATGTCGTGCGTATGATGAGGACGTGTTTATAGAGCATGGGAGGAGGACGTGTGTAGAGGGTGTGTGAGAAAGATGAATTTCGAGGGCGCGTTAGGAGGACGTGTGTGGTGGGCGTGTGAGGAGGGCGTGGGGGGAGGACGTGTGTAAAAAACGCGTGTGGTGGAAATGTGCAGAGAGCATGGGAGGAGGACGTGTGTAAAGGGCGTGTGAGGAGGACGAGTGTGGAGGGAGTGTAAGGAGCCGTGTGTAGCGAGCGTGTGATGAGAAAGTGTGTAGAGGGCGTGGTAGGAAGAGGTGTGTAGAGGGCGTGTGAGGGGGAAGTGTGTAGAGGGCGTGAGAAGAAAGCGTGTGTAGAGGGCGTGTGATGAAGGCGTGTGCAAAGGCGTGCGAGGAGGACGTGGGTAGAGGGCGTGGGGTAGAGGGCGTGTGAGAGGGCGCATGTAGAGGCCGTCTTAGGGGGGCGTGGGTAGAGGGCGTGGGAGAAGGAAGTGATTAGCTGGCAGGAGTGGAGGACGTGTGTAGAGGGCGGGTGAGGAAGACGTGTAAAGGGAGGGTGAGAAGGACGTGTTTAGAGGGCGTGTGAAGAGGACGTGTGTAGAGTGCGTATGAGGAGTACGTGTGTAAAGGGGATAGGAGGAGAGCGTGTGTTCAGGGGGTGAGACGAAGGCGTGTGTTGAGAGCGTGAGGGAGGCATGTGTAGAGATCGCGTGAGGAGGGCGTGCGTAGAGGGCGAGGGAGAAGGACGTATGTAGAGGGCGTGTAAGGAAGTCGTGAGCAGAGAGCGTGAGAGGAGGGCTTGTGTAAAGACCGTAGGAGGAGGACGTGTGTATAGAATGTGGGGAAGGACGTGTGTAGAGGGCGTGTGAAGAGAACATCTGTAGAGAGCTTGTGAGGGAGGCGTATACGTAGAGGTCATTAAAGGAGGGCGTGTCTAGAGGAACAGGAACAACTCCAAACTGCTGCGTTGAGTCTTTGGCAACTCACCTCCTGTTTAGATTTCTACCATCTCAGCTCATACGTCATGAGGGTGAACTAAAGGAAGGACACTCGAATTGCGCAAGTTCACCGTCGGAAACTCTTTATATTGTGCCTAATTCATTATTTGGACTCTTTGAAACCTGACGATGTGATACGCAAAACTTTTTGCGTGTGCTGAGTTCCGAGGAAAAGGAAGCATTAAATTATGGGTTAAAATTTTGCGTTACTCCAGTAAAATTGTTATTCATCTCACTTTTTAGCATTCGAAAAGTTTTATCAGTCAGTGTCTAGAAAATCTCTTTTTTTAACTTAAATGTTGATTCTCTTAACTAGGTTAAAAACGCTGTCAGAAATATTGCCTACAGTTCATATTATTCATTTTTGAAAAAGTACTCTAGTTCCAGTTTGCAGTGATGCGGACGTTAAAATCTCTTTCTTCTGACAAAAAAGGGCATGGTGTTGTTTTGCTTAATCGGAATAAATACGTTGTCAAGATGATGGAAATCTTGTCTGGTACTTCTAAATTTGGCGGTGTGGTTGGGGATTGGTTTAAATTAATGTTCCAAGTTGAGGACAAAATCAACAGGTTTTTGGATGACATTTGTAAGAAAAATATTATCACTCGGGATACTAAGATGGAATTGAGATCATGTGGCTCTAAGTTTGGTGTGCTCTACGGACTGCCTGAAATACATAAAATTAACATCCCTTTCGTACCCATATGGTCTACGTGGGGCACCGCAAACCATATTCTCTCTAAATTTCTAGTAAAGTTACTCTCACCTTTCACGGAAAACGAGTTTTCGATACGAGATTCATTTTCATTTGTTCAGGAAATATGTACCTTCCCAAATACGGGCTACACTAAAGCGAGTTTTGATGTAACTTCTCTGTTCACCAATATTCCAATCAACGAAACTATTGACATCATACTCTCCAAGATATTTTTGTCAAATGTCTCACATTATCATGGCTTTGATAGGACGACTTTTGAAAAGCTTTTGGAACTGTGTACGAAAGCTAATATGTTCTTATTCAACAACCAGTTGTACTTGCAAAAGGATGGTGCTCCTACGGCAGGCTGTGTGTCCCCAACATTGGCTAATATCTTTCTGTCGTTACATGAGCAAGTTTGAATAAATAGTTGCTCGGTCGCATTCAAGCCCATTCTGTATCGTAGACATGTAGATACTTTCTTATTGTTTAAATCTGAAGATCACGTTACTCAATTTTTAGACTACATTAATGACCAACATCCCAACATCCAATTCACTCATGATATAGAATCGAAAAATACTTGAAATTTTCTTGATGTTACAGGTAAAAAATCTGAAAACTTGTTTGAAACTATGTACCGCAAAGCCACTCATTCAGACCTTGGCATAAAATTTCACAGTGCGGTTACGGCGACCTTTACATTTAATTTGATTTCTGGTTTGGTCAACAGAGCGTATAAATTTGTTCTACTAGTGCTGCATTCTCTCTTGAACTAGATTACCTCAGGAAGTATTTTTCGATAAATGGATATCCTTTAGCAGTTATAGAATCTGGTTTTCACAAGATGATCGAAAGTTTGCATCACGGTAAAGTACCAGCTCAGTTGCCCTCCAGGAAGGAAGTTTGCATTAGTATCCCCTACATTGGGATTGTTAATAGATCAGTGAGAAGGGATCTCAACATAATAATTCAACAATTGTATCCCCAAATTCACTTGCACAAGGTTTTTCGTAATAGTTCCAGCATAGAGAGTTTCTTTCAAGTTTGAGGACAAGATGCCTCCTCTACTGCGAAGCAATGTGGCATGACACTGCACGTGTAGCCAGTGTCAGGCCACGTACTGTGGGGAGACCACGCGTCACCTCAAGACCAGCACTGCTGAACATGAGGGAGTGTCCATCCGCACTGGCGCACCTATGTTTTCTCCTCCCCATAGTAGGATCAAAAACCATGCACAAAGAGTAAATCATCCGATATCAAAAAATAGTTTCAAAATTGTTGGATCGACTGAGAAGTCTAATTTGAAATTGCTTGAGAGTATTGTAATTCATCAAGCCAGCCCCTCTCTGAATGACTTATGTAGCATCCTCTACTCCTTTGAATGTCTTGCACTAGGCCGTTTGTATGTTCGATTATGTCTGCTATGTTCTAAATGTCTAGTCTTCCATTCATTCAGTTTTGCAAATTCATTTTAATTGTTCGTTGTTCTTTAGGTGATAATTTGTTTAGGCTTGATTTTGAATATTTTGGATCTATGTGCCCTCACATTAGTCAATCTTTTCCGCATTTTCAGATGGTACTGATGATGACTGTCGGGATACGCTTGAAAGCTCTACTGTTCTTAATATATTATGATGTTGCAAGATGTTTTTAGCAGCCTTCATTCTCCTCTTTTTAATGAGTGGACGGAGACTGTTGTCGCCAGACCATCAACGCTGTTCAAATAAATCAAGGAGGATTTTTAATTGATACGATGAAACCGGTCGGTAGATCTCGTCTGGTATAGTGTAACGAATATAT
>SDVV010042330.1:0-10353 GCA_016164225.1 Gammarus roeselii | reverse complement strand
CTGATGACGCGTGATGCGGTACAGTAATGAATGATGACTCGTCATCACTCCTCTTGCAGCTGCAACAACTCCTGATGACGTGTGATGCGGTACAGTAATGAATGATGACTTGTCATCACTCCTCTTGCAGCTGCAACAACTCCTGATGACGTGTGACGCGGTACAGTAATGAATGATGACTTGTCATCACTCCTCTTGCAGCTGCAACAACTCCTGATGACGTGTGATGCGGTACAGTAATGAATGACGACTTGTCATCACTCCTCTTGCAGCTGCAACAACTCCTGATGACGCGTGATGCGGTACAGCAACAAATGATGGCTTGCTTTGTGATTGTCGCAATTTGATGAAGGACCTCAACATGATGGATCTGGTGTAATGTTGATGAGTGATGATAACATGACTTAGCGTGATACTTGATTATGTTAATTATATACTCTGCATTGCTCTATATTATATTTTGAATACCGAGAAACGCAAAATGGCCTGCTGTCAAAGAGCCACGGGAAATGGCCGCCCATGAGCCACGCAAATGAATTGCCCAAGAGCCATGAAAAATGTGACCCACGAGCCACATAAAATGGCTACACTCGGGCCTCGCGAAACTGCAGCCCACGTTCCCGGCTAATGTTAACCTAAGAGCAACACAAAATGGCAGCCAACGAGATACGCAAAATGGCAATCCTCGAATAACACTAAATGGCAACCAGCAAGACTCAAAATGACAGCTCACGTCTCATGTGACTCCCCAACAAAAAGTCAATCAGGATGACAAACAATAAGTCACGCGAAAGAGCAACTCACGAGCCTCTCAAATTGTCCTTCCAAAAACCCTCAAATTGGACCCCGCGTAATTACACAAAATAGCAGCTCATGAGACAACACGTTTTGGAACCCAAATTCCACGCAAAGTGGCAGCCTAAAGTTCTAACAATAGCAGCCCACGAGTCACCCAAAATAGGATGACAAAAGCCACGCCAATGGCAGCCCAAGAGCCAGTCAGAATGGCAGCCCAGAAGTCACTCAGAATAGCCGCCAACGATTCAAGAAAAATGGCAGGTTAATCGCCACTCAAAATGCTAGACCAAGAGCCATTCTAAATAGCTGCTCACAAGCCATTCAGAATGGCAGCCCAAGAGTCACACAAAATAGTTGCCCAGAGCTATTCAAAATTACGGTCTAAGTGTCACCGAAATGGCAGCCCAAGAGCCACGTGAACAATAGCACTGGTCGATGGAACGTTTTTCCTGCTCTGCTGCCGCTGCGCTTCTTCCGTGAACGTGAGCTGCCAAACGACCAAGAAGGGAGGCAGTGATGCTGCGCTTCTTCAGTGACGGTGAACTGCCAAACGACCAAGAAGGGAGGCAGTAATGCTGCGCTTCTTCAGTGACGGTGAACTGCCAAACGACCAAGAAGGAAGGCAGTAATGCTGCGCTTCTTCTGTGAACGTGAGCTGCCAAACGACCATAAAGGAAGGCAGTAATGCTGCGCTTCTTCAGTGACGGTGAACTGTCAAGGGACCAAGAAGGGAGGAAGTAATTGTTCTTCCCATCGGGAACACGTCGTCCACAGCTCACTTTTGTCCTCTGTTGTAGAGGCAGAACAATTTGAGCTAGTATTAATAATGACTAAATATGCTGTCGCCATTGCCTATTGACCGACGATAGACAGCAATTGCAGTGTACTGTAGCGTTTTTTGTTAGCCATTGCAATGTACAAACTATGGTGAGGGTTTCCTGTGTACTGACGTATATGTTATCAAAGACCGCGTCTTCGATTTGGAGTACGATGATTTTAAAGTAGATGTTTCCTGTAATAAGTCTATCAATTGTTATGAACTCCTCCGTCTTTTTCTAGAACCCATATTCCTTTCATGGAGGAGGATATACTCTAGAATACTTCATTCCAGAAACACTTCACAGTGATGGTAATTGGTAGGAACAAAGTGTTATTCTAACAGTTGAAACAGTTTATTACAACAAGATTGTACAGTTTACAAGTTATTCCATTATAAAGTTATGATATTACGGGGTACAACATTGAAGGCCCTATTTAAGCTATTTAGAGCTTCTGGGGCAATCTAATCCTCACATACAAGCCTATCGATATTTTCTATCCTAAAATACGCAAAAAATATATGTATCTAGAATTATTAAGCCCAGACACCAACTGGAAACAAACGCACAGACAGGTAAATACCTGACACCATTTACCAAAAATCCTATTAATATGTCAATTATGGAAATTCAAATATACTGCGAGGTTGTTGAGCTAGTAATTCATCTGCTTCTAACAAGGTTACTAATTCAAATACGATTGAGAGACGTTGAGAAAACAATAAAGCGACTGTAAATCATTGTTGAACTAGTAAGATGATATGTGACTCTCTCAGTCTTGACCTAAAGATTGATAGGGAATCATTCAGACGGTAAACAGGAGTTAGCGAGTTCCAAATTTTGATACACTTGAAGTGGATACTGGATTTTGTTTTGGATCTATTAAACGGGGTATTACAAGGTTATTCGCATTTCTTGTGTAATGATTGTGTACATCCGAAAATTTCCTAATTTAATTGAATAGTTCTCGATCATAGTTTCTGAGAAAAGTTTTGAACGCGTACAGGGCAATTTGGAAGTTATATTGGTCTTCCAGTTTCAGAATATTTATGGTTTTAAAATGCTGATTAGTTTGGGCATTGAATGGAAGGCTATTTATAGCTCTAATAGCTTTCTTTTGTAATATAAATATTTTATCCGTTTTATTTTTGTCTGTTCCATACCAGGCTTCGATTACGTAAAAGAAAAATAGCTGGAACATCGTGAAATAAAGTGTTTTGAGGACAGATCTGAGGAGGGATTAGTTTAATTTATAAAAAATGCCTATAGATTTCGACAATTTAGATTAAATGCTTCCGATGTGATTTTTGAACGTCAAAAAAATTGTCAAAATTTACCCCAAGGAATTTAGTGCTGTTTATCTCATGAATTCTATCGTTTCCAATTTTTATGATTGGTAAATTAAATTTACGCCTATATGAGAATTATGTGTAGCTATTTTTTTGCCATCAATTCTAATTCGGTTTGCAGTTAGTCACTTGTTAACATGCTCGAGGTCCTTGTTAAAGGAGGCAGTTAATTCGCTTATGGTGCTTGAAGGAATGCAAGTCGATAAGGTACTATCGACTTGCATCGACAGTACCTCATTTCGTTTATAAAAATTATGAATAGCAGGGGCCCTAAAATAAAACCTTGAGGAACACCATGATTAATATTGAGCATAGTGGATTGGACTACGTTCACAGTTACACTAGTTATTCCTCGTATTCCATAAGACCTCGGTTTAGTAGGCTGAGGACTTCTAGATAAACAAGGGTGAAATTATATATCTGATTTATTTGCAACTATACAAATATACAAGTCGAGAAAATGGTAGTTTAAGCTAGGTATAAGAGAGCGAGCACAGGCAAGTAACCAGTCGTTATCGGGGTCGAGTCAGCACTGACTCTCTCAGACTAACCCTTGCTGCTCCATCCATTTCCCTTCCGTCACAAGCGTGGCCTATGACGTTGTTGTCCCTGTACCTGGCGTCATCTTAATTGCTGTATGCGCCCAAATAATTTTCGTTCGCTGCAGATCAGCTTGTTTGCTGCTCATAGGTTCTTGTATTATAAATTACCTTGTCGGACTATATTACCCGACCTTCCGTCCAGCGCATGTCTAATGTAATCGGGATTTAAGGGTGGAATTATATATCTGATTTATTTGCAACTATACAATATATACAAGTCGAGAAAATGGGAGTTTAAGCTAGGTATAAGAGGAGCGAGCACGGGCAAGTAACCAGTCGTTATCGGGGTCGAGTCAGCACTGACTCTCTCAGACTAACCCTTGCTGCTCCATCCATTTCCCTTCCGTCACAAGCGTGGCCTATTACGTTGTTGTCCCTGTACCTGGCGTCATCTTAATTGCTGTATGCGCCCAAATAATTTTTCGTTCGCTGCAGATCAGCTTGTTTGCTGCTCATTGGTTCTTGTATTATAAATTACCTTGTCGGACTATATTTCCCGACCTTCCGGCCAGCGCATGTCTAATGTAATCGGGATGTTATTGATGACCGTCTAATTGCCGGAAATCTCCTTCGTTACGCATTGGCATTGCCCACGTAAGGGGACATGACACCACCTTTGTGAATGGGTGTCACTCAAGCAAATTTTAATAAGTTAGAAAATTTTCCTTGAATTAAGGACTTGTTGACAATCAAAGCTAGGATTGTGGATAATTTATTTGCTCATTTCTTTACGATACTGATGGGACAACTATTGAAATTTCCAGGTTTAATTTTTTGAGATAAGATGATTGAGGTAATATCCTGAACAGTAACTAATACATATGCGATAAGTAGATAAGTGTGAAACTTTCGTATTCTCTACCAGTCTGTTCTAGAATGTGTATAAAGGGGTTCCAGGCCATCAACCAGGGACCCGATGATGAGCCATTGTGATCCGTTTTCTCAAACCCAAACTTTGGTCATTAGTGATGCCGAAGAAATATTCAGTTTTGATGGTGAACACTGCTAGGCGACAGATCTCATTCGATATTTTTTACATTGTTTTCTACCTAAGATGAAACACAGTAAAGTCCTACTTTAATAAATGA
The DNA here is from genome assembly GCA_016164225.1 of Gammarus roeselii. Classification (NCBI taxonomy): domain Eukaryota; kingdom Metazoa; phylum Arthropoda; class Malacostraca; order Amphipoda; family Gammaridae; genus Gammarus; species Gammarus roeselii. Next base: position 5,698 of record SDVV010042330.1, on the reverse strand, counting down.
ATTGTAAATTATTATGGCCTTTTGAATTCTTGTCTATAGATTTATCGTTATGTCAAATGCTTTTATTAGAAGAGATGGTGAAGTTGTTGGCACTACTGTCTAATCCTGCATAGTTAAGTTGTTGGCACTACTGTCTACTCCTGCATAGTTAAGTTGTTGGCACTACTGTCTAACCCTGGATGGTGAAGTTGTTGGCACTACTGTCTACTCCTGCATAGTTAAGTTGTTGGCACTACTGTCTAACCCTGCATAGATAAGTTGTTGGCACTACTGTCTAATCCTGCATAGTTAAGTTGTTGGCATTACTTTCTAATCCTGCATAGTTAAGTTGTTGGCACTACTGTCTAACCCTGCATAGTTCAGTTGTTGGCACTACTGTCTAATCCTGCATAGATAAGTTGTTGGCACTACTGTCTAATCCTGCATAGTTAAGTTGTTGGCATTACTTTCTAATCCTGCATAGTTAAGTTGTTGGCACTTCTATCTAATCCTGCATAGTTAAGTTGTTGGCACTTCTGTCTAATCCTGCATAATTAAGTTGTTGGCACTACTGTCTAATCCTGCATAGTTAAGAATTGATAAATGACTTTTGGTTCACCCGCGTGGTTAAATAATCATTATGAGTTACTATCAGTAACTTGATAGCTTCGACGGAAAAAAATCAAGATCTCTTAATAAAAGCACCGATCCCTTCACAGAAGAATAACAACATTTCAAAGGAGGATAATTATATTATTGTAGTCATCAGATTCTCCATGGATACCTTCCTTGCTCAAATGTCTCCCATGAGGTGGCAGCGGCTTATCGTTACCATTGTTAGGAGAGTTTCTCGTAGGAATTGACATTCTATCTTCTTTTGTATTCATTTGTAGCCGCAACTAAGAGATATACAAATAGTACATGTCTACTCAGTAGAAAGTTTTAAAGCCCGCTTTCCTTGTCAAGTTAATTTTGTATTGAATGATGTTTAATTAATTTTTTTTCGGATTAAAATGTAGAAGAAATAAATGTACGGAAGCCCATGATGTATGGATGTAAGATGTATGATAGATGTATGGAAGCCTATGATGTATGGATGTTTGATGTATGATAGATGTATGGAAGCCTATGATGTATGTATGTATGATGTATGATATATGTATGGAAGCCTATGATGTATGGATGTATGATGTATGATAGATGTATGGAAGCCTATGATGTATGGATGTATGATAGATGTATGGAAGCCTATGATACGGTATAGCCGTTTGATTGCAAGAATGTACGAATCTCTTTACCTGGAATAGTTCAGTTAGAACATCAAAGAAAGAGGTGTCGAAACGAATCATGGTTTCCAGTTTCATTGATAAAGGCCTGCAACAACATTTCAATATCTGGGAAGGACCAACTAAGGCACTGATGATAAATCTTCTTTTATGCAAGATGGGCGCCATAAAATGTATACTTTTTTAAGTCAATGCAATTGTTTTTGTATAAGAGACATGAAATTAGATCACAGCTCATCCGAAATGAAACAATTGTCCTCATGCCTCAAAAAATTCAAATGATATTGGATTTTTTTTGATGAAACGATATTTTCCAAGAAGGATTGACCATGCTTGAGGGGGTTTAATTTATACGGATGATGATTTATCGTGTTTGGCAGGGACCGGTTCAGAACGATGGGGATGGCATGGGATCAGTGCTGATGATTGACGGTAATTTATTGCACGGATGAAAAATCTTTTCAAATAAGACGGCTGCAGATATAGTAATAAGAACATAGTTACTAGTTACAGAGAAGAGTTCTTAAGACAGATGGGGTCAATGTTCGAGCCCTTCACATGTCTGGATAGAAAACCGAAATAATGTTGCGTGTTTGGCTTTGTTTGTCAGTAAAAATGTCAAAGTGTGGCTCTTCCTCTTATATCAGGTGCCAAAAGAATTCAAATCCATTTTTAGAATCTTGAAAGCATGCATCGGATGAATTCGCGTTTTTTTTCGCATAATACTCGGGAATGGAGAAAGAGGGGGGGGAGGCTAGACAAGACGAGGTAAACATGCAAGTGAAAAATACCTCATAGCACTCTCTTCTTAAACATAAATATTACGCACGACTGAGAGGCAAGGACACTAACACGACGGAAGCAGTGGATCGTATCTCGACGGAACTGTCTACTCCTGTCAATCAGCTGATACGACATCATCACGAATTTTTAGTCTGTCTGATAAATTGTTTATTCTTTGAATTTGATAAAACAGTCAATCAGTTGGATTTTTGGAGAAAATATCTATCAAATAAGTTTAGAGCTTTGAATTTCATCAAGATGAAGTCTTCGTAATATTCAAATCACTTTGCATTCACTCATTCACCCTTGGTATGATACGGTATATCCAGTACATAAAGTACTATTCATATTGTTATCTAAGCCAGTGGCCAGTCTGGTCGAGGATTCGAAGATATGCTACCAATCCCTTCAATCTATATTATTCATCAAAAAGGATTATCAACAACCAATGCACTTCTACGACCTGATCATATCAATAACCAAACAAACATTTCATTGACATCAAGAAAATATCGAATTCTGGTGTTCAATTTGTGGAACGATGGACAAGAAAGGTGGTCCGCCGATCAAACATTGCATGAACTGTGATCAATCAAATTTCTTTATTGTACAGAAGGACATGTTGATCATCAGAATAGGAATAAATATATTAGGGTAAGCTTCTTGTTTGGTATGTCATCACTCCCTGTTTACTTTTGTTTTATTAAAGTGTAAATTATAAATAAATGGTTTGAATTATGCGATGAAAGTTTTAGATTTATTGAATATATATTTACTTTTACCTACTGCAAGCCTAATTCGTCAATATATATGTTTAATTGGCTTCAATAGAAATATATATATTTTAAATATATATTAAGCTATTTGGCGTTCATATGAGTAACTTTAATTTGAAATTGAAAAATATGTCAGCGTGGATAAAAAAACAACAGGGCAAACACAAGATTAATTCCAATCCACATCCAAGAGAGTCGGAGTTACACAGGACGACTGAGTGCAAGTGGGACCAATAAGTGCTGATTGAATCGTGCATTTCAGTTAAATACTCCTCGGCGGTGTTGTGAATTTGCCTTTCTTACACCAATATAATCAAGAGTAGTCATACAGAAGGAATAGCCGCACAGTACAAACTTGTTCTTTAAGTGTCTGAATATCTATGAGTTTCATTTCCGGTATTATTGCAAATTATTCAGCGTCAAATCCCATCAGTTTCATCAAAGGCTGTTGGAATAAACACGACTGTTCCTTTTAGAGCGAGCCTCATCGCGCGACAAATTCTCCCAGGAACGGGAGTGTGGCAAGATGGCCATTGAGTTTGCATCGAGGCCATTCCTGTTAGAGGAGATCACAGATTCCTGGAGGGAGGGCCCAGGAATATTGATCAATGGAGATATATTCCCATCGTGCAAGAACGTAAACAAGGTACATAATGCCAATGACAGCACAGGAAGGAGGAGAGGTGAGCGACATTTTGGGGGATGGGGGACAAGCCTAATCCATGTGCTCCTACCTTCGGGTGGCATAGGAATTAGCTTTGTTATTAGAGAGGTACTAGAGTGTCATAGCGCCAATAGTGCATGCTGTATTTATGTCACTTTTAAATTTTTCCGATGAATAGATGAATTCGCGATGACGTCACGCAACCTGTACCTGCTGCTGCTGGTAGGAAAAAATTGCTTTGCAGTCTCGCTACAGAGAAAAGGAACAGAGGATACATCATGTAAGCTGGCCGTGGAGACATAAAAGCTGCTGCTATCTGAAACTCCAACACCAATTGGAGTTTGATTTGCACCCCTTGGCGTGTTCAAGCGGAAAGATCTTTTTAGTAAGTGGGGTTTTTCTTACACCACGATTGACTGGAGTACACTTTGGCTGCCGATATAATCTTCAGGGTCGAGAAAAGGAAGCAATATTTTCCCACTAAGGCAAACGCTGCAAGCTGCGTGAAGTAATGGGAAATGCTGGTTTAGCCTTCAAGTGATGTTCTATCGAATGAGCCTGCGATTGTTGTCGGGGAATCTTTTTCTATAAATATGGATAACTACACCGTATAAATTTGTTCGAAACTCATTTCCGAATTGCTTTGATTCTGATTTATTCTTCTTACTTATGGTTAGTTGTTTTGAATGTATTCAGACTTCAATTTACTACCCAATAAGTTCCCGTTTCCAATTATATATTCCTGAGAGAGCATAGGACATAAACAAATGGCTCGTGAAGTTTACTTCTTGTCAGCAGGCAGAGTAACTTTTTTTCTCAAGGCTATTTATTAAGCCGGCAGGCTATTTATTTAACAGGCAATGCAAATTAAATTACAAATCGTTGTTCCTGAGATATTCCTGCTGTCGACTTGAAGGCAATTGATGTGCCCTACGAGACATGCGATGAGAAGAGTTGCTACTTGATGGGGCTGGCTGATGCAACTGTTCCTGAGACCGTCCAACTGTTGAATTGATGGCAATTGATGTGCCCTACGAGACATGTGATGAGAAGAGTTGCTACTTGATGGGGCTATCTTATTTACAATTCCTCTTCTGCTCCCTTTCTACAACTATGAAGGCGTCTTGCAATAACGTTAACATCACACGCGAGTGGTTTGAATTACGATTTAAACTAAGCCATGCGATCGTTTAACAAATCAAAATTGTTTGAGAAACAATCAAAACACTATTTCTTGATTCATAGCATAGCATTGACGGAGGAATCGAGCAGTGAAGTTATTATTAGGAGGTGTTTGGGACACCTAACCGATATTAACATATCTTCCGAATAAATAACTCAGAGGAAAATATAACATGTATTGTGACGGTGTTAAAGGTACACATTTTTTGAGGGTAAAATTTGCATGTACAAAAATATTCGGAAAAATTTCGGGTGACGTTCTCGTGCTACAAAACAAAACGAAGCAAATTATGAGGTAACAACACGCTGTGCATCTGGCAACTGTTCACCAGTTCACCAGACCTCGGTGTGCCTCGTTAGCGCTTAGAGAAGTGTAATGTATGTCTCGCCATCGAGTCAATTTTGTCACTCGTTTGTTGACTGCGAGGCTCTGTAACTATTATCCCACTACCGACATTGAGATGAAGTAATTTAGATTGGAAGAGAAAGCTCGGGCCTGGGACTTACCAGAGCAGGCAGCTTGTGGGATTTGATTGGCCGCAAATTTGCCCTGACTTATCTGTGTTCTCTTTTTGGCAGTTGTACATTCATTTCTGTGTTTTCCTGTCCGCTAACTTTACAACATATTTGATGTGATTATTTAGGCGCATATTAATAAATATTTATTTAGAAAATCAATGTGATGAAACCCACATTTCTTAAATATATATATACAGATACAGATACAGACACTAGGCCGCATCCCCCAGAAAGGGGGGTGGCCGACGGCAAGGCGCACCTCACACCCTCACACGCTCACACTCACACCACTTAGCCCTTTTGTGCTAAAGGGTCCGGCCGGTAGCCCCTCAATTTGCACTCTGGGTCCCGAATGTACCGAGGAACCGTCGTCAGCAGCAGGGCCCACAGTTTTCACTGGTTTACCCCCGCCGCGTCATAATGGCCGGGCCCCCCCCACCCACGACCATCCCGACAGCGGGATGCCAAGGGCGGGAAAGCACATCAGAGCAGCGTCAAAATCAACCATT
>SDVV010042329.1:0-10353 GCA_016164225.1 Gammarus roeselii | reverse complement strand
TATGCCTTTTATTCTATTTTGGAGAGTGGTGGGGGTGTCGGGACCCTCTTGATAGAAAGTTCAGTTCGCCTCTGGAATGTTCGTCAGGTGAGACTACTCTTAGCTGTTCTTTGTCTTAACAGTATTATTCCATGACTGATTTGTCTTTATTTCTAGGTTTTGAGTGTCAGTATCATTATATATTTATGTCTGGTTCAATGATTCTATATATTTTGTGTATAATTTGTTCATATTTCTATCTAGTTGGGGTATACTTGACTCATTCATTAGCTGCTTGAAGGGTTCATAGCGGTTGGATTGAATTTTTTGTTTGTTTATCTCTGTATTGTAAATATTGTATGTAGGAACAGTATGGTAGGTATATTTTATAACTCGCTTTGCAGCCTTAGTGTGTGATCGGCCCTGTTTGGTACCAGTCTGGTGTTGAATTTCGTCAACGTTTTGTATATTTTCCATTTGTTTATTTCATATGTATTTAATATCTACGGAAATAGTATGTTATAATAGTTTGGCAGTTGGCGGGTTGATGTATATATTTCTTAGAATGCAGTGGCTTCGTTACAAGATTCTGTTAATTCCATACCGCATTATCCAGTCTTGAACTTGATACCTCGGTGTTACCATGTATCCGCATGTTCCAAATGAACCGTTATCAAGCGGCTGTAACATGTTCGGGAAGTCATATCTCAATTTTTGGTATTGTGAGTATCGGTCGGATACCCTATAGCGAGAGTAGCTGAACAATATGGATTTTTTGTAACTTATCATATTGTGTTATGAATACATACTAATGATCGGTTGATACATGTTAAATTTGTATTGTTTTCGGAATTTCGAATAATTTTTTACCACAGTTATAGGACCTTTTAGGATATTTTAGGTTAGCATCTTCCAAGTAGTAGAATATTTCAGGCATATATGGTCGGTTATTGCATCATTTTGGTTAGTTTTCATTGATATATATGACATACTGCTACGATTAAACCGTGGTTACGTTTGTTAAAGAAGATTTAATTTTACCTGTATTGGACTGACTCGGAGAATAATTTAAGCAGATTTGTTTATACTATAGCATGTTTGTGTAAAAGTACTCCACATTATTTACTATAGGCTGCTCGCATGTCTTGACAACTTATTCACGTCAGTTATTTGGTAAGTTACATGCTAGTTTTTTCTCGTACATCATGGTTTTTAACGTATGTTTTGGGTATGGTCGAGAATTGATCGTGTTATTATATTACAACATGACCGTTTTAGTATATTTGATTTAGTTTTGTATATTATACCATATCGGAATGTTAGGATAGATTTCGTTTGTATCTGCAATGAAGAGCATTATTTCAGGTGTAATTCAGTTCGATGGTGTATTTTTCTAGTGTTTTATATATCATTTTGCATCCTGTCACAAAGATTGAAGTGGAAAAATATAGCAGTACAAGACTCGATTTGTTACATGATTGGTCTTGTTGTTAGTTTATTGTATGTTTATTAGAGGAGTCCCATAGGCAAAAACTCGTTGTTTATATGTCTATTTGAAATAAGTAAACTGTTTCACTATGATGGATACCATCGTATTTAAAATAGTATTTAAAGCTAATTTGAGCAGAGTAGAGAATTACATAGTTATCTTATCATTGTTAAATGACTTTTTCCACGATAATCATAGAAATATATGTTTAAGAGGTGTAAATTCGTACTGCATCTATGTGGAATTTCGTCATTGAAGCCTAGCAAGCGTGTAGTTTAACGTTTTAGTAGAAGATTTACTGGATGGATGGACCCTGGTGTAGAGGCGGTTTACACACTTTGGTGGTCATTTGGAGATCGTTCACGTTCAACTTTAATTTGTTACTTTATGTGGATGTTGGTCTTAACTTCCATGGGTTTGATAGATAGGTAATCCGACGAGCTGCTGGTCGTTGTATTGATTTACTTAGGTCGTCAGTAAACAGAAGTCCAGATTTTATGGCCACACTCATTGAGACTCATGTCAGGCCCATTATTGACAACTGTTCCTGTGTATAGATTCTTGGTTATGTCCAGGATAGGACTTTGCTCGACGCTGTTTAGAGATGAAGGACTAAACAGATGCATGGTATGTCTGAGGTATTGTACCATGACTGAGTGTTGCTTCTAAATTTGTTATAAATTAGTAGATTGCTGAGAAGGGACCTAATAAAGCATTGTAGTGTTCGTTGTTATGACACAGTGGGTTTTGATTTTGTCCTACTAGAGGCATAGCATCAGTTAGGTCCAGGAATTTGTTATAGCTTTCAACGGATACCGTACTGTTATTATTTTATTATGCATGAATTCGGTGTTTGTCATTAAATTTCAGATGTTTTTGGTAAGGCTGTTAAGTTACTATACGATTTTTTTTCATGAACCAGATCACTTGTGATATTGGTGAACGATATTTTGTCTGGGGTGTTCTAGGATACGCCGTATATCATAGTTAATCAATGTCGGTTAGGGTAGAATAGATGATCTGGTATAGCTTTTATATAGTTGTTGTTGTTGTATAATTTTGAGCGGTTATCATAGGAATATATCTGTATAAGGTGTATATTCGCCTAACTTCATTTACTGGTGGGTATAAATTCGCTTAATTGTATCCAGTGGTACAAGTTTTTGATGTTTTTTTTACCTTTCGACATTGGATTTGGGTCCTATTTCAAGTTGTCTTTGAGGAATAGTCTACCGAATTTGTATAGAGTGTTTGTGGTAAAATACTCCATCAGTTAAATGTTAACCTCGGCAAGGTTATTTGCTCGCATGTCTTTACTAGATGCTTTTCCGGCATGTCTTACTTTTGTAAATGTATGTTAACCGTACACAATTATTACAATTAAAAATTATTGATTAATTCAGTCTTTGTTATGAGATTTCATTCCAATTTAGAATATCTGACTTCTTCTAGCATTCACTAAATCCACTGCAGCATTTTTCCCGAAAGGTTTGTGATGATGTCTGCAAACCTAACCCATCCTAACCTAACCTAACGTTTTCTAACCAAGAAATATATATTTTTTCAGTTTCCTAATTTTGTTAGGTATTTCACCATTGATTTAAGCTTTATTCATATCAAGTATATTCACTTGGCTTCATACTTTTACCAATCCTCTGCAGATTATGTACCTACATATATATTTATTTTCACTTTGCTGTTATAAGTTCAGTAATATCGATTAATTTCATGTAATGTTAGGTGATCGCTCGCTGTTAGACTGCAATGTTGAAAACGGAAATATATGTTGCTCCATATATCAGTGTTGGATATGTTTGTTAAAGCGTTGACAATGAATTTACAGGTATTTTTTATTATGTTTACCCCAATTTCTTTGCTTAGAAAGTTTTATGTATGGTTTTACTGTTAGAATACGATTTTTCTCTGTGATGTTGGAATTATTGCTCCTACCATTTTCGTTTCCTATAACGAATATTGAATAAATCCATTCTAACATTTTATTACAGATCTGTGATGTAAAGTACGCAGTCAACAAGATATAGAATATTTATCATGACTAAGATACTTAATTAGCAAAATATATATCAATGTACGATGACATAGATCAAATAACAATGAATGCAAAAGCCGGCATATGCCGGCATAATGTAGACGTATACAGGGTTTATGCCGGCATATGCCGGCATAATGAAGGTGTGTGCAGGGTTGATGCCGGCAAATGCCGGCATAATATCGGCGTATACAGGGTTGATGCCGGCATATGCCGGCATAATGTAGGCGTATACAAAGTTGATGCCGTCATATGCCGGCAAAATGTAGGCGTGTACAGGGTTGATGCCGGCATATGCCGGCATAATGTAGGCGTATGCAGAGTTGATGCCGGCATATGCTGACATAATGTAGGCCTATACAGGTTGAAACCGGCATATGTCGGCATATTGTAGGCGTATGCAGGGTTGATGCCGACATATGCCGGCATAATGTAGGCGTATACAGGGGTCGATGACGGCACAATGTAGACACATACACACATTTGTATGCATGTACAGGGTCGGTTAACATCTTTAGCATTTTACCCCTGATCACTGATTTTTTAATTAGAAAAAAGTCTCTTGCTCTTGTTACAAGATAATTAATGTGGATCAGCTTCACGGCTTGATATGTTAAAACACTTGTACTCATCCAAACCTAACCTAATCTAATTATAACCGTGAATTTTATGTCATCGTTTGCGATTTCCTGCTAATGATATGATACTTATTCATCGGTTTATAATATATTCATATCCATCCTCTCCACTTGCCTTACATTTTGATCTATCCTGTGCAGTTTTGATAAACTTCCAATTTTGATCTAGCAAATTTCATCTATTTACATATGTAAATTATATCGTTTGTTTGATGGGAATAGCAATTTTCATATGATACATGATTTTACATGTTATTCACACCGATAAAAACTTAACCCAACCTAACCTTATGTATGGTATTCAGTCTTAGATATATACATATGAAGCCCTTCAAACGACTCTAAATATTACTTTAACATATATGTTATATATTTCGTTGTCACTATCGACCCATATTAGTTAGCAGAGAGGCCCCATTTTCCAACTTATATGGATTGAATGTTACAAGTAATACATATTTGAATGCAGTTTCATACAAACGGACACATAGTCTCACACTATGTTTTCTCATTTTACTTCAATATCTCCGGGCACTACATGATTTGACGATTGCACCTCTGATTTGCCTTTTTTTACCTATAATTTTCATAGTCATGACGATGACTTCGTTTCGTATGTCGCTACACATTACTTTTGGATTTATGTTTATTCAATTTTATTTATTTATGACAAAGATTAGAGACCCCCATCACCCCTTCACTTCCAAACCAACGGTGACTTAAGCTATACCCCATCCTTCCACAACAGAATCACAACGCTGATTCAGTAGAAGCTGATCCGACTCCGATTTATATCATACCCATCTGTATCACATCAGGAACATTTTCCCCCAAGATAGGTTTATAGCAACATTTATTCTTTGATGATCGCCATTTTGAGCTTCGTTTCGTTTCTTGGAATATATTCTTCTATCGATTTCGACAATTCGATGTCACCTGCGACAGACTGAGTTGATGTATTTTTATTGCTAAATCTTTGAGTTTTATGCCATTAGAATCATTTGATTATGGATTTACATGGTTTTTAGTAAGTTTAATTAGTATTATTAATACAGATCTTGCTTGCATCATCAATGTTATCTCCCTGTTGATTTGAGTTGACACAGCAAGGTTCGAACATCCAACCATACCCTTCATCACTATATTTAATCTTTTTCTCAAAATCCTTCATGTACTGCATCATGTTTGTAATGTGCATACCAAAGGCTGTTTCATGCCCGTGATTAAACAGATGCATTGCTTTTCCTTCTTGTATTTTGATTAGCCGATATTTTCATATCCAAAGTCATTTTGGTCTTCACCCTTGAGAAATTGTTGCATGCTTACCAGATTTTCTTTTTTACTTACGTACAATTTGTTTTCCAGAATTCCAGCTGTATTACACTCGTAATGATTTTCTATTTGGATCATTTACATTTTGAGGTTTGCTTTCTTATTTTCTTTAAACTTTGTTACATATGACTGTAACGCGTCGACATTAGTTACCCAAATCACCCTTCCTTGTCTCTTATTCTATATATGAACAATATCCCACATTCTTTTCATTCTAGTATTACCTATTTTGAGATAATTATTAGTTTCAACGCACGTCAATATTTGTTCGAGACGATTGATATCATCTTCGGAGATTTCTTCATTCAAGAGACGTAAACCAATTTTTGCCCCGTGACGACGTAAGGTTCGTCTCCACTTACACTCAACGTGACACTGATTCCAATCTCGGTATGCATCTACCTAATATAAGTTGATTACGTGCTGAATTTTGAAGAACATTACGCCTAACGTCGCCCCTTATGACGTGATATTTGTATACATGTTTGTTTTTCATCTGTATATGTGTGTCTATGTCTGTGTGCATGTATGCGTTCATGTATACGTTCATGTACGTGGTTATATCACAACGTCGACTATGTGTTTGTACATGTGTATGTTCAAGCGTATGTACGTGTACATGAGTTAAAAAATGTATAACAAACTTTAAAATTCAACACAATTTTTAACTTCAAAATGTCAATAAAATTTCTAGTTTTCGAGGCCCGGACCTTTCTTTGGTAGCCAAGTTATCACTTCAATAGACCGACTTGGCTTTGTCCGGGTCTCGAATTATGACATTATATTGAAATTTTGAATTTTAAAACTTCATTTGATTTTAAAATTGTGTTGAATCTTAAAATTGAATTGAATTTTAAATTTTGTTAAACTTTTTTTTATCTCATGCACTCGTACATACGCTTGAACATACACATGTACAAATAGATAGTCCACGTTGTGATATAAACACGTACATGAACGTATACATGAACGCAGACATATACACAGACATATACACACATATACAGATAAAAAGGAAAACATATATACAAATTTCACATCATGGTTGGCAACGTAAGGCGTAATATTTTGCAAAAATCAGCATGTAATCAACTTATATTAGGTAGGTGCATACCGAGATTGGAATCAGTGCCACGTTGAGTGTAAGTGGAGACGAACGTAACGTCGTCGAATAAATAGAATGGATATTCACGTGGCAAAAATTGGTTCCCGTGTCTTGGATGAAGAAATCTCCGCAGATGATATCAGTCGTTTCGAACAAATATTGACGAGTGTTGGAACTAATAATTATCTCAAATAGGTAATACAGGAATGAAAATAGTGGGGATATTGTTCATATATGGAATAAGAGACAAGGAAGTACGATTTGGGTAACAAATGTCGACGCGTGATAGTCACCTGTAACAACGTTTAAACAAAATAAGAAAGCAAACCTCAAAATTGATATTATCCAACTAAAAAATCGTCACGAGGGTAATAACGTGAGGTTCTGGACAGCAAATTGTATCTGTGAACAAAGTAAAATCTGGTACGCATGCAACAATTTCTTAAGAATGACGACCAGAATGACTTTGAATTGGTAAACTACCGACTAATTAAAATACACGAGCATTGAACAGCCTTCGGTATGCACATTAAAGACATTATAGAGTACATGAAGGATTTTGAGAGAAAGCCTAAATATAAAGATGAAGGGTATGGTTGGATATTCGAACCATGCTGGGTCAACTCAAATCAACAGGGAGATAACATTGATGATGCAAGAAAGATCTGTAAATAATACTAATTAACATATTAAATAACAAGTAAAACCATACTCAAATTATTTTAATAGAAAAAAACTCAATAGTTAAGCAATAAAAAGTTATCATCTCAGTCAGTCGGAGGTTACGTCGAATTGTCGAAACCGATAGAAGAATATTTTTCAAGGAATGAAACGAAGTTCAAAATGTCGATCATACAGATGTGTATGATATATATCAGAGTCGGATCAGCTTCTACCGAGTCAACGTTGTGACTGCTGTGGAAAGATGGGGTATAGCTCAAGTCCCCGTTTGTTTGAAATCAATGGGGTGATGGGGGTCTTTAATCTTTGCCAAAAAGGAATAAAATTTGATAAACATAAATCCACAAGTAATGTGTGGCGACATCTGAAACGAAGTTATCGTCAATAATATGAAAATATTAGAAAAGAAAAGGCAAATCAGAGGTGCAAGTCTTCAAAGGATGTAGCACCAGAGGATATAGAAGTAAAATAAGAAAACATAGTGTGAGACCATGTGTCAGCTTCTGTGAAGCTTGATACAAATATGAATTACTTTTAACATTCAATTCATCAAAGTTTGAAAATGCAACCTCTCTGTTAACTTAAATGGGTCGTGAGTGACAACGAAATGAATAAAAAATATGTTAAAGTGATATTTAGAGTTGTGTGGAGGGCTTCATATGTACAAACTAAAGATTGAATACCATACATAAGGGTAGGTTAGGTTAGGCTTTGATGGATGTGAATAACATGTAAAAACCAAAAATCACATGAAAATAGCTATTACAATCAAACAAATGATATAATTTACATATAAAAATGGATGAAGTTTGCTCGATCAAAATTGGAAGTGTGTATTAAAACTGCAAAGGATAGATCAAAATGTAGAGCCAAATTCAGAGAATGGATATGGATATATCTTAAATCGACGAATAAGTATCATACGTAAGCAGGAAATCTCCAACGATGACAGATAGTTCTTATTTAATTCATGGAGTAAAAATCTTCTAACCTAACAAGCCGTGGAGGTGATCCCTATTAAATATCTTGTAACAAAAGCAAAGGATTTTGTTCTTATGGAAAAATCACCGATCAGAATTAAAATGTGGCCGATGTTACCCGACCCTGCATATGCATCCAAATGTGTGTATGTGTCTACATTGTGCCGGCATCGACCCCTGTATACGCCTACATTATGCCGGCATATGCCGGTATCAACCCTGTATACGCCTACATTATGCCGGCATATGCCGGCATCAACCCTGTGTACGCCTACATCATGCCGGCATATACCGGCTTTTGCATTCAACGTTATTTGATTTATGTTGTCGTGAATTGATATATATATTTCACTCATTATGTATCTTAGGCATGATTTATATCCTAGATCTTATTGACTGCGGACCTTACATCACAGACAAAAATGGTAGGAGCAACAAATCCAACATTACAGCGTAAAATCTTATTTTAACAGTTAAACCATACATAAAACTTGATAACCAAATATATTGGGGTAAACATATAATTCACACCATTAAAGAATGGAGTGAATAAACTCACTCAACTATACCAATGTTGTATTTAGTTTTCATCTCCTAGTGAAGCAAGGAATCGCTTTGCTAACCCCAGAACAAGCATTGGTGTTTCTTCGTTTAATGTGGAATATATATTTGGCACATGATAGTGTTACAAAAATTCCGACTAGCTAAAAGACATTGTTTATAAAAGTTTGTAATTCTGTGAACCCAATAATTGGGAATTGTAGGTCCAGATCATGTTTAATAGTAAAATTTTCGTTCAAAAAGTATGTTTGAAATGCATTTTTGCGGGCCAATATGAAGGTTCCCATGGTTTGTCGATGCAGTACGCATATCTGTAATCGTAGGTAAGAATTAGGATTTGTTCCATGATCTATTTGCCTATACAAGTCCTTATTCTGTATACAAAGTTAGTTACTACTACTGATTTTATATATAATCCAGGTTTTCCGTTTATTAATTTTTAGTATCACTGATCTTAAACCATTCGGATTAAGTGCAAAATCCTTTGAAACAATATGCGTCCGTCAGAACAAAAAGTCTAACCTGATTTTTCTTTCTATATTTTAATTTATAGTCATGAACCTCTTGTTACACTATGCAGTATCGTACTTTCATCTAACTCAAGTAAACTGCTAATCAACGCAGGCCTCCGATCTTTACATGGCATCTGCCCTCCGATTCTTTCATTGCATGTAACATCTCAACCATTTCTGAGTCTCTTGTCCTAGTTCCAGTCCCAGGAGGGCCCGCTGCTGCCAACTTGTGTTATGCTGCATTTCAGATGAGCCTCGGACTTACTTTACTGCGACACGCTAAGTGAACAGCCACTCCAGGGAGTGTCTTTTATTCTTGAATGCACCTCAGGACGCAGTGGAAATGAAGCCTGGCTAGAGCGTGGCAAAACAAGGCGTCTCGTTCCGAAAAAAAAAACTTATCTCCATCGTCATTTGTTGAAGCCATGGAGACATTGTGTGGCTGAAGGAAACTATGTCTCCATGGCTTCAACAAATTGCGTGAAATGCCGTAGAATAATATGTAAGTCGTCCATAATCAACGAAGGGATATTTCTACCGTAAATTAGGAAAGTCGAATGATAATTTGCTGTGCGATTGAGGAGGCTACGAATCATTTAAGTGCGAGTGACCTACTGACCGTTTCAACCAAAGCAGTCGGTGAAGAGGGTGTGGAGCGATGGACTTTTGAATATTACCCAAGGCACGCCGGATTCCTCGATGTTTACTCTCACTGAATGGAGCAAACTCAGCCTCTCATTACTCATTTAAGTCTAAGAAAGATGGCAAGAAGAGGCCTCCGCCTCTCCGAACCCACTTGCAATGGTCGCTAGATGTGCATCGTTGCAGTACGGATGAAGCAAAGAGGAGAGGTATTGGTGAGACGTTCCGGAGGAGAATGTTTGATGTGTTGGTGCTGCAGCGAGATGAAGTAGAAACTCGAGTCGTCTCGAGTTGGTGTAGGGAAAAAAAGAAGGCGAACGCTGAAGAAGAATGGATACGAGAAAGTGTCGTGTTGTAGTTGAGTGATCGGGTTACTTAGGGGTT
>SDVV010042328.1:0-10353 GCA_016164225.1 Gammarus roeselii | reverse complement strand
ATTCTGAAACTGCTCTGTATTTATAATCCGAGACAAAGAGATTGTGCATGTTTGTTGTATGATTCTCTCTTCAAGGGTGTTGAACAGTATCAACAAGGACGGTGGAAATCACTGCAAAGCTTCAAGTTGAGCAAGACCGGAGACTAAAGTTGTTGAGTATCATGACTCAATTTCGTCCGATCAGAAGTCGATTTGGGAATTCGTTGTTTTCAAAGCCTCTGATATCGTTTGTTTAGGCCTTCCTCTATCGATATCAAGAATTTGTCACGATATTTGGCACATAAGGAATGGAGATGTTTCTTATAGAAGATACCACTTTCGTGTTGGTTGATCAATCGGAATTGATTGCGAACGATATATCTCGCTGGTTTTGATATACATGACCGAGAAGTATCATAAATACCCAGTCTCTTTACCTTGGAACAATCGCATCGCAGTCGTCTTTGTAACTAACACGAACTTCCAAACGACAAAATAAGGGTATCACGGCTACCTACGTTTGTACATCGCTTCGATTAGTCCGCTCACAAAGCAGAGAATGCCAAAACCTGTTTTGCATAACGGGCCTAAAGTTAATAACCAAAACATATTTCCAAAGCTTCATATTTCATTGCCTCATTAAACAAAATCGGCTGAAGACACTTTTAATTGTAATGACGCTGTACTATTCGACAGAAGGTGTCAAACTGATGCCGTTTTTCTATCTGCTGGTACTGGTTACCATCTGATAACTGCTGAAACTAAAATTTTACTCTTTTTAAGCATGTGACTGTTTCTGGATTTATTTGGTGTTATGCCAAATAAGTGTTTGCCTTTCTGGGAACTCCACAAGCTGCATATGGGATAGAAGCAAGGGATTTTTCAACAAGTGAAAGACACTGAGCAATTTCTATCCACGTATCATAAAATAGCGGACGAAAATATCTGTGATGAGCATGGTCTGCCGAACGATAATATCTGTGATGAGAACGGTCTGCCGTACGATATCTACAAAAAATGGTGATTGTGATGCAAAGACTGCACGATATCTACAGAAAATGCTGATTGTGATGCAAATACTGCAACGAAAATGTAAAGCCCAATGGGGAATTCAGGAACCCGTCCTCATTTACTCCTCTCAACTATACGGCAAGTCTAGCAACGTCCGTCAAGATTAGAGGAAGGCCGAGAGACCTAAAGTATTGGTTTTGGAGCAACTGGGGAACGGCTGCTGTTACGTCGAATATTTATGCTCGGCTACACGAACCGCTGAGAATATTTTCAAGTACTCCAGACGACTTTGGTAGAGCACTAGCAGTGGTGAGGGAAAGGGGAGGTTGAGACGAAGGCTTCCATGGTTGCGTGCGGATTTCGTTATTTCAGAAGCTTTTTTGACCACTTAGGATTTGAAAACATATCGTGGTGGGGTTGTCACAAAAAAAAGGGATCATTGATGATACGTAAGATTTTAGAAATACCTGGTTAAAAATAATTTTGAATCGCTTTTCCTCGAAGTAAATAAAAAAAATCTATGCCATCAACCATTTCTTCTCACTGAAGTTTTCAACGAAATGCATCCGACAAAAATTGCACATATTTATTTTTAAACAGCGTCTATAAAGTCAAGGAAGCCGACGTTATTATGAAGTCAGTTTATATTTGTTGTCGTCTTTGTCATGAATAACGGGTTGAAAGTAAAATGTGGTAACTAAATCTGCCATGCAAGTGGTTATCCACGGAAACAGGCATTTTAAACTAGGAAGTCTTCATTGCCAGCATGTCCACGTACAAATGTATACGAAACTTGATATTAATAAGCATGAACAATTATATACAATTTTGATCAAAGAAGATAAAAGTATTCTTTCGCTGAGAAATTACAAAGTTATTCAATGTAAATAGTCGGAAAGAAACAAATTGCTGTGATCGCCCACAAAGTTGCTGTTGGGTGTAGTTGCTTCTAATTTTGCTCCAACCCTTCTAGATTTCTCTTTGAGATCGTCTGATTTCACCGTCGTTCATTTAATCCGGATTTTTCTTCACCGCACGAAGTTTTCTTGTAAAGAATTTCTGTCAACGCAAGTAAAGAATTTCCGTAACTTGAGATGGTCATTCAACATCAACTTTACAGTTAAATGGAAATTAGGGTGAAATGGAATGCACACCTATTATCACGTATTAATTTTTCAAAGCGATTAATTTTTTTACAACATTAAGAGTTGTAACGGTGCATTCATTTTTTAGGGCAAAAATTCGTTCGTAGCCTCGATAGTCTCAATTTTTATTGCGTCCAAATGGACTAATTTAAGTGAATACAAGATTGAACAGGTAAAAGGCCGCTCATTGGGTCGCAATGGCTTCTTTTGCAGTTTTAGTAGGTGATGGAAGAGATTTTTTCTGCTATGCAATTATGTGGTCTAAGCAATGATACAATAACTGAGTAATATTAGCAGAAGAGGAAATAAGGTAGATTGTGATAAAGCTGCTGCCAACGATGTGAAGTGATGTTTTGTCAAGAAAACACACTTCAATAGAGCAAAAACTGATTGATGAGTTACCGTGACAACTGATCATAGAAAACATGAATATTTAGCCTGTCCTGTTTGCGTGCTCAATATCGTGTTCAAAAACGAAGAAACTCCCCATAACCCAAGCAACTGTTTTTTTGAATGGTTAAAAATACAGCACTCTTAATACAAACAAAAACCCTAATTCAAAATCAGAGTCAGAATACAATCCTAAAAATTTTTTTTTGGTTAAATCATGACTGACGTCCTTGGTTATTGGTGTTAGCTGCCAGAGCATTGAACTTCCGTTCAGTGGGTTATTCACAACTCGCGATGCAGGTTCTCCCGTTCGACCTCGGTTAGAATTCACATACGTGCTGCACCTTTGAAGCCTCATTACCCTCTCATCTCACTACTTCACAAGCAGCACACAATCCCTTTGCTGTCAACCCCCTTCAGTTCCCCCGTTGCCAACCTCCCTATCTGCCATTATGCCTCAAGTCCCCCGAGTTGGTCGTTTGATGCCGTTCAATATTCTGAGAGAGACACTGGACACACGTTCACGCACTGGGCCGCGCTCATGATGCTACTTAGATCAATCAATTATAGACGTAACGCTATGCAAACCGCTATTTATTAAACAGAACAATTAGTATGTTTTGCTGGAAACGAAGTTCGAGATATGTTGTACTAAAACAAGAACATGTTTATTGAACAATACTGATAATATTAGCTTGAGATGTCTGTTCACATGCTCCCCACCATAACGCGCATCATAACTTTTTCACTTTTTATAGTCTTGCGATAGTCATCTGTCGTAACACTGCGGGGTCTGAACGACAGTATTGTAACAAGTCAAACATTGTTTTATCCCGGTGTTGTAGATCTATTCTGCTAGATAACAAGTATTTATGTATAAACCAGATATACATAGAAACTCAATATATACTCCACTGACTGATGTACGCACCTAACAGTAAGGTAACTTGAGGGTATACTGCTGGTTCGCTTGAAGGTGTACTGCTGGTCTACATCTTGTCTACTTGAAGGTCTACTGCTGGTCTACTTGAAGGTCTACTGCTGGTCTACTTAAAGGTCTACTGCTGGTTTACTTGAAGGTGTACTGATGGTGTACTTCTTGTCTACTTGAAGGTCCACTGCTGGTCTACTTGAAGGTCTACTGCTGGTCTACTTGAATGTCTCCTGCTGGTCTACATGAAGTACTACTACTGCTTCGCTTGAAGATGTACTACTACTGGTCTACTTCTCGTTTACAAGTGTGTTGAGTTTACAAGTGTGTTTAGAATTTAAGAAGACAACAACAGGACTTTTGGCCCAGACTGGGTGGCTTTTTGATATTAAGAAGATTAGTTCTGAAGTAGAACGTCTAAGATAGCATCTTGTGTCTGTATTTTCTGTTTTAATAGATCAAGAATGGGGAAGTGTGAAAAAAATAGCATTTAACGATGATACTCAAAACAACTCAAATCAGCACCTGAAGAGAAAGCAACCGACCCACGGTGTTGATCTGAGATAGTCACATTTTCATTCCTCCTTAAACCAATGCTGACCGGTTTCATTGTTGAACACCGTTTTGCAACGAGCAGGTACCAATGCAGGGCATCTTTTTTACCGTGCTAGTGCCAATGCTGGGCACTAATTTAACCGTATGGGTGTCAATTCCGGACACTATTTTCTCGAATATACTGGTGAAAGTGCTATAGATAGGATCTATTTAGCGGCATTTTGGCAGAATTTTTTGAGCCGTGACTTGAACGTTTCGATTGTATTGCTGTTCACAACTTTCGCGAGAAGTTTGTTCCATTCTTCTACAACCCTATACGTGAAGAAATTGCGCGTGATATCGAGTGTGAAACGCTTGCCAACAATTTTGTATCCATTATTCCTGGTCACTCCGATCGCATCTAAATTGAAAGACTTGCTCGCTCGACGTTTTCCTTACCCTTCATAATCTTCCACACTTCGATCATGTCACCTCTTACTCTGTTAATCTAGCGAATAAAGGTTGAGTTTGAGCAGTCTCTCTTCGTACGATTTATTGCGCAGCGAAGAAATTAGTTTGGTAGCTCTACGTTGAACCTTCTCTAATTTAATAATGTATTTTCAAGGGTATGGAGACCAAAATTGGACGGAATACTGAAGGTGCGGTCCAACAAATGCAGTGTATAACATGCGAATACTATTTCTGCTCATGTACAAGATTGTGCGGGATATCATGCCTAACATTTTATTGCCTTTTTTTGGCTGCATTGTTATATTGCTTGCTGCTGTTCAAGTCGTTCCTAATGATGACACCTAGATCTCTCTTTTCGGTGATAGGTATCAGATTCTTTACGGACATTGAATATTCGTGCTTTGGGTTGTTGTGCCCAATGTGCATAACTTCACACTTTTCGACATTGAATTTCATTTACCACTTTTCTGACCATTCAACAACTCTGTTCAAGTCTAATTGGATCTGCTCACACTCGAGTTTGGTTTGCACTTTTCCTCTTAGCTTGGTAGCGTCTGCAAATTAACTAATGTTCGAGAGTACGTTGCTGTCGAAATTTCTTATGAATATTATGAAGAGAACTGGACCTTACACAGATCCTTGGGGCATGCCGCTTGTAACTTTACCCCAATTGGAGGAAGCTCCATCAAGTACGACTCGCTGCCGTCTGTTCATGACCCAGCATTTTATCCAGTTATTGAGTTCCCCTCGAAAAACAATGCTGTGCAATTTACCAACCAAGCGTTTGTGAGGAACTTCTTCGAAAGCCTTCTGAATGTCAAGGTAAATGATGTCGATCGGAGATTTTACATCGTGAAATTCAATTTTATTATTGAAAAAACAGCAGGTGTATAAGACATGAACGATTGCGTCTGAAGCTATGCTGAGAGTTACCTATTAACTGATTTAATTCTAGTAGTTCTGTAATTTTACCCATGATCAAACTTGCCATCAGTTTGCCTATGACTGAGGTGAGACTTATTGAACGGTAATTTCCGGGACACATTTTGTCCACTTTTTTAAAAATTGGGGTGACGTTGGCCTCTTTCCATTAAGAGGGGCAGGTGCCATTTGTGAGAGATTGGGTGAAAATGTTTGCTACATGTTAGGCAATTACGTTCCTAGTCTCTTTCAGTATGCTGGGATAAACTTGGTCTGGACCGGGAGATTTTGTAATTTTCAATTTTTCTATATATTTAATAACTTCGGCAGGGGAAACGTTCACTGCGCTGAGGGCTTCGATTTGTCTTTGCGCTATTATATCCTCCAGATTAGGAATATCCGCATTCTCTAACGTAAATACAGAACAGAAAAATTGGTTAAGCAAGACACTCGTTTTAGTGCCGTCAGTTTCTAGCTCACCTCACTTTCAAGAGGGCCAATTACAGGTTTTGATTTTTTTTTTGCTCGATATATAACTGAAAAATTGTTTCGGATTAGTTTTGGTGTTGGCCGCAATTTCATTTTCGTAATCTTTTTTCTCTGGTTGCTGGACCGTCTTAGAAATCCGTCTGTTCATTTTGTATTCATTTTTTGCAGCATCGTCGTGTGAGTCTTCTGTTTATTCGAGTGCTTTGGTTTATTTTGCGACTGAAGGCGCTGCAATTCTCTTTTTCAGTACCTAGGCTGATTGACTGCTGTTCGCCTGTTTTTTGCGAGGGACATGGTCATTTTCAATATTTTGAAGTGCACTCAAAAAATTGCTTAGCGATTGATTGACGTTTTGTCCGAGGGTTATATTTGCTGACGCTATTGCCTCTCTTAAGTTATCACAATTAGCTAATCAAAAGTTAGGGACTTTTCGCAGTTAATTGACGTTTTCAAGCTCAATCATAAAACAGGTATAGTTGTGGTCGCTATTTCCGAGAGGTTCGCCCACTTCGACGTTCGTGACACGAGAATCGCTTGTACTAAAAATAAGATCAAGAACATTGCTACCTCTTGTATGTGTCTTTACCATTTGGGTCATAAACTTATCGTCAGCAAAATCAATTAGGCGTTGACCTGTGGCCGTACATCCTTCTGTTTCCCAATCGATGTCGGGAATATTGAAGTCTCCATCTACTATAGTGTTTTGTGTTCTGACCACATCGACGAGGGTGTTGTGAAGATCGATATCATCTGCGACAATGCTCTTGGGAGGACGATAACCTAGTGTGGTTTGACACTTTGTATGTTTACCAACTACTTGAATTGAAACTATGTCGTGTCTGCTGCTTGGAATCGAGACTTACATTATTTGTAAAGTATTTTTTACGATAAACAATACACCTCCACCCTCAGGGCCTAGTCTATTTTAGTGAAATAGGGAAAAACCCGGGAGAGTGGATTCGCCCAGATAATTTCAGGTGCTTGATTACATCCACGATTCTGTGATGGGTATTATGTCGATCTCATCATTAATTACGAGGATTCCAAATTCGTCGATTTTGTCTCGGAGACTTCTAGCATTTACATAGTAACATTTGAGATTGAGAGTATTTTGGCCAGAAACTCTTTGGTTGCGGTAGGGGACTGCTGTGTTACTTCGATGGACTTTTTTGTTAGTGGTGAATTTATTTTTGATGGCTGTTCCTCTATCGTTACTGCAGGGTCCGTGATTGCTACTTGCTCGAGCGGCGGCCGTTGACTCATTCCGTTGGGCAGTAAAGGCGGAGTCTTGTATTGGGCAGCGAGAATGTTTTTTTATTTATTTTCGGTGACGAGGCCAGCACCGATATTCTGAAGAATGCTTTCGAGGGTATCAAGCCCAGACGTGTTTATGCGTGCCTTGTTGGTGATTCTATCGAATTAATTGTTTTTGAGGTTGATCATCGTTTTCCAATGGTCCGAGAATGAGATTTGTTGTGCTTTGCAAAACGTTGCTAGGCGATTGTTTAGAAAAATCATCTTGCTCAATTTGTATCTATTTTGGTTTGGATGGGGCAGGATGCCAGTGACATGGATGTTTGCGTGCGATCGTTTGACTCTCGTTAGCATGATTTTATACCTTACCCATGTTTCTTCCGTCAGCGCCACCACGTCTTTTGCCCCGAATTGTAGTATGAATGGTTTAGAAGAAGATATGTTTTTTTTATTATTTCTTCAATATCGTAAATTTTCCAGCCTGGTTTACCGAGCATTTTAGTTAAACTCTCTCTACGCTGTTTTGGTTTGATGGAAGTGACATTTTCATCGCCTATCACAATAATTTCTTTTGTGTTTTGAGAGTTCATTTCATCGGGCACTACATTGAAACGGTTGCTTGTATCAGTTCGGGTGTGGCAGGGCTGTCGCCCGACATGTGATGCTTTGCCGCTGACTGCCTGCCGCCTGTTTACTACAGTTGTGTAGAGTGTCAGCGCTGTTGACTTTTTTTCTATCGATTTGAAACGGTCGTTGGTCTCTGAGTCTAGAACTGTAAGTTTCTTTGCCAATTCTGAGTCTAAGTGCACTTTCATTCACCCGATGCAGGGTAGTTTTAGCATTTCTTTTGTTGCGTCTATTTCGCTGTTTATTATATCTATGATTCCGCAAAATTGTTTCTGCACGCTTTCCAGTTCTAATTCAACAGCTAGCAGCCTTGTATCGGCGTTAACTGCATCTGCGTTGGGTGGGCCACCAGAAGCACGAGTTAACAGTGCTTTCAGTTGTTTAATCTTATCGGCATGTTGGCAGAATTTACAGCTCGCTATTTTGCACTCTTCGTTTGGAGGTGTATTACGCGTTTGTGTACAAGAGCAACCACCATACATTATTAGTTCGGGAGTGTACTGTTTCATATATGCTTCCTATACGAGAAGGGCAGTATTTCGAGCATGTTGCAACTTGTTGCTATTCTGGTCATGCCGTGAGAGCTAATATCAGTTGACACGGTAATTTCAAGTGTCTAACTTCTAATTTCACAGAGATGATTGGTTATGTACAAAAATGTTATCAATGTAGGCATGCGTCTGACACAATATTAATTTACTTTCAAATTGACTTCTAACGGGAGCTATACACGGGCAGCTGTCAATTTGGGGAACGATGAGTCGAGGCATGTGATACAAACAGTCATGATACCCAACATAACTTGAGGCAACCAACATGTTGGATCCCTCAAATGGCACTGAGTATCATGAATGTTTGTGTCACACGCCTCGACTTGTTGCAATAGGCCTCAACCAGAGTCTGTCTCATTGTTCCTAGTTATTATAATGAGAGGAGGGAACGGCAATGGCCAAGATGCTATATTATGCAAGGCTTTGACGGTAACTGTATTGTGTTATATTCCAGAGTTATCGCAGGAGGTGATTTAATAACACCCACGAATGAGATCATATCAAGGCAGACATAATCAGCAGCGCAACAATCCAAGACAGCTGTCCATGGCCTGATGAATTATGATCAGCAATTAAGTGCTTGCCAGTTTGCAAGCGAATTTATAGGTCACAATTAAGAGCGTCTATGCTTTAGAAAGCTGTCCTACTGGATGCAACTAAGTGCTTGTCATGCCGCCAACAAACTTGTAAGGGTATATTTTGTCTAGATTTGCAATGCTGGTTAGCCCCTAATATATGCCAATCCAATCAACTGAGAGAAATGCAATACTGAAATAATGTAGTTCACCATCAATGACCAGGAGACAAATTATTGAGAAATAGAACAATTAATATACAGTAACCAGACTTTTAATATCTTGCGATTCTAGTGGTGTTTGTTCAACCAGCATCCAACTTGAGAACATAATATAGAAAAACTCAATCGATCAAAACAGAAATGATTCAGTAAAGTAATTGAATTTATCATCAATAAGCTCCGGCACCTAAATGGTTCAAAAAAGGCTAGACCATGAACGCCGTGGACAAAAAAAAAGACTATTAGGTGGCAGCTACGCTGCAACGCACCATATAAGCGAACTTTTTTTTAATGTTTCCACCACCCCTCTAAGCCGCCCCGCAGTAGAACACGGAGCGGTACTATGAGATTTGATATCCCCATAAAATATGAGCTAAAGGCCATCATGACGCTATTATAATGATGTCTCAATGTTAATACCATTATATGACTCTTATATAGTCAGGGACAGGTCGTTATGACCCGTCATAGCACAGAGGTTGGAGGGCATCTATGAGAACGAATGAATAGTTTCAGCAGGTCGTCTAATGGTAGACCATAAACAGGCCTTTGCATTACGTATTCTCATTTCTCACGCAGGATTAAGGGAAAAATGCATACGAAACAGAAAAGGCATCAGATTATTGAGAAGGTAAAATTGTTGTAACATTTATAAACATAGGCTAATATCATAAACTGAATAAGAAATAAAGTAGTATGGGTTAACCAATAAAATGTTTCCGACGTATTTATACAGTTTCAAAAAGTGTTGATGGCAAATCTGAACTCATAGCGTGTTGATTACAAAACAACGCCCCTTGGGTGTTGGTGAATCAACTGCCCCTTGCCTGTTGATGACTCAACTGCACTACTTGCGTGTAGATGAATGAACGGTGCCTCCTGCCTGTTGATGGAATCACTGCACCCCTTGCGTTTATAAATAAGTAGCTTTCCGAACAAATAACTAGACGGAACAACAGACTCGTCTTGGTAAAATACATAGCATGGCTCTTATAATTCTTTCAAACGTTATTAATCGTTGCAGTCATGTAACAATCATTGCTACTGGTATTGAGTTGTGTGGGTAGTTGCCCCCAGAGGTGGCCGGGAGGAGAACACGGAAAGGTGGCGCTGGAAAAGAAAAATTTGGGAGTCTTCGGTTGCTGCAGATCAGGGGAGGGTAATATAATAGGGAATTGGTTTGTTGCTAAATGTCTGTAAAAAATTAATGGTATCTGAAAGAATGTATTCAATTAGCTTACATATATATATACA
>SDVV010042327.1:0-10353 GCA_016164225.1 Gammarus roeselii | reverse complement strand
AACCCATCAACGTTAGTTACGAGCAATCACTCGCTCAAGTGTCCAACACTTGAATGAACCCATCAACGTTAGTTACGAGCAATCACTCGCTCAAGTGTCCAACACTTCAATGAACCCATCAACGTCAGTTACGAGCAATCACTCTGAAATGAAACATTTCAATTTTTCACTTAGTAGTGATCTCATGAACATGGGAGGGGGCAAACTAGAGCATGGAGGCTTACACCTAACTGAGACCGTTGTTTTTGCTTAATTGCTGGACACTTCAGTGAAAGCACTCACTATTTGCACTTTCTAAGATCGAAATTTGGCTGCAAAATTACGGTCACTCTGACCTGATCTATCTTAGCCATCCTCTGTACGACAGAGACACAGCCTCTAGTCATACCACTTGCTGCTGGTGGGCTGTTGGACGGTCATTGGATAAATTAAATCGCTTCTCTTGGACAAGATACAGCATGTAGATGAACATTCCATTGGATAAAATACTCTGAAAATGTATCTAAATGCTTTGAAATGTATCTAAATACACTCACTGAACAAAATATTTTGAAAATGTACATAGGTACATATTTTCTTTGAACAAAATACTCTGAAAATGTATCTAAAAACTTTGAAATGTATCTAGATGCACACTCATTGGTCAAACTACTTAGAAAATGTATCTAGATACACATTTCCTTTGGATAAAATACTTTGAAAAGCAATCCATCTAAATTCATTGAAATGTATCTTGATGTACACTAACCAAAAAAATACTTTGAAAATTTGCCTATTTTTTTGGACAAAATACTCTGGTAATGTATCTAGTAGCACTGAAGAACACCCAATACGGCATATCGGTTTCATTCTACAAGGTTTAGTGTATTTCTTTGAGGGTAACGACTCCTGAACTGATTTAAATTCCTATAATACGTCCTAACTTTTTGCAGTGTTTGAACGACTGGAAAGTATTCGACTGTTTACTCACATTAAAGTTTCAAATTTGTAAATACCTAGTGCCAATTATAAATTGAATTTTAAATAAAAACAATTTCTGTAAAAAATTACATTCCTATAAACTAAGTCCATGTATAAAATTCCTCTAAACAGGCTATATTCCAGGTTTTTCCTTGAAATCGAAGTAGAGTATAACTTTCTTCTCCAGGGTGTGGTCCTCCTCGTACGGTGTAGCTACAACATGTAAATACAACTGTATGCAACTGCTCCTCTAACATAGCTTGGTTTTCAAATTTCTCATATTGAGTCCTATAAAAATTGGGTGTCTTTCGTGCTTTAATTTTTAGAGAATTATCCCCACAATTCAGCTTCTTTCTAAACTCGTGCCGTCACTCCTGCCCAACTGATTACATCTCTCATTCACAGATACAAATTTCCTCCAGCAACTTCCATTGTACGACGCGTGTAACGCATCAACCTGCATCTTCAGGTTCTGGTGATCCTTTTCGTCAGGAACGACGCCTTTTATGAACTCGTTTAACCCAGACCATCATTTCTCTCCTTCCCCTAACAGTGTATTGAATTTCGAAGCTCAAAAGTTCATGTTGTGCCGCGTGACCGGTGTTTCTAAATGCCTGGATGGGTTTGTGGGGCGCCCCGGACCTGCCTCCTCTGGGCCTGCAACCCCTAACGGCCCCCCGATGCTGCTGCAGTCCCCCTCCGGCTAGGTCCCTAATCTCCCTCCACTTCCTCCTTCTTCCTCCGTCATGAAGTGAGCTGCCCCGCACAGTTTTTTACTCCTTCCCATTCTGTCCCTCGGAAAGAAAACTCTTGCCATTTCTTCAATATGGACTTTTTGACAATGATTTTTCTTGTAAAGCTAAGTACTATCCGAATGACGACACGAGCCCACAGCAGCTAATATACAGGGCACGTTGAGCAGGGAGGCCGGAACATTAGGAGAACTCCGGCCTACTGTTTTCCAGCATATGCGTCCCCTTCAGGGGCTCTTTTGGCCATGTGGGCTCAGGCAAGAAATCGGTCATCCTGTTCTCAGGATGAAAGCAACAAATTATCTCGACGCATGTGAACTTCCAGCAGTGATACAAATGGATGCCAACAAGAATTTTAATGCAACAATGGCTCATTGCCGTGACAAAGTTATTGACGTTTTTGACGTGCCTTGCCACGCTTATTTTTCTCTTCTCAAAACATAAAACCTAAGGTAATTACTGCACAGATTTGTAGCCGTCACAAGCAACCACCAACAAGTATCATGAATAACTCTATATGGTATGTAATGGGGTTTATCTTCATTTCCTTCATGACCGCTGATTTGAAACACATGTTTCTCCTCCAATGTTCTGTTTGAGCTCTTTCTTTTAACAAGGGGAATATAGTTAGTTTTGTAATCTATTCCAGAAACTATGAATTTATGTTTAAATAATCCAGCACCTTACTGTAGCACATATTTAACACCTGGAGTTGGTAGCTGATGTTTATTTCTTCAACTAATTTCATCTCTTCAATTAATTCTCAGTTACATACCACTACCATCTCTGGTCACTACAATCCTAATTATTTCTCTTCAATTAATCCTCCGTTTTATTAATTTCAACTTTGCAATTAATCCATTTCATACTACTACTACTACCATCTCTGGTCACTTACAATCTAAATTTTCTCTCTTCAATTAATTCTCCGTTACCTATTACTACCGTCTCTGGCCGCTTAAAATCTTAATTTCCTCTCATCGATTAATCTTTTGTTACATACTATTACCATCTCTGGTCACTTACAATCCTAATTTCCTCTCTTCAATTAATCCTCCGTTACCTATTACTACCGTCTCTGGCCGCTTAAAATCTTAATTTCCTCTCTTCGATTAATCTTCTGTTACATACTATTATCATCTCAGGTCACTTAAGATCTTAATTTCCCTTCACACCGGCCTGGGACGTGCACTATTCTGGAATATTCGTGCCATATCTAATGATCATTCAATTCCTCATTTGGGTAACAGCACCCTCTATAATGAGGAACCTCTCAAGTATTCGGTGTTCAGGACTAATGCATTCTCACTTCAAGACACTAACAACCCAGACTTCAGGTGCTCTTTGTCGTAGCTGTTAGAGCCTATTTACGCGCGAGGGAGCTGGTGCCTGCGAGGACAACCCGATGGAGGTGTTCTAAACGCAAGGTCAATCGGAAGCAGTAAACGTGACCGAGCGTAGTTCTTATAGGCACCAGCTGTCTCCCGTGTGAGTGCTCTCATTGAACCTCTAAATTGCAACACCTAACAAGCCTGATATCTGATACCCCCTAGCTTGCTGTCCGTCGAAGCCTCGGGCTATCTTTTCGGCGTGGGTGGCCTCTCCAGTTCTATGGATGATTTCACTGGTCGACGTGGCCCCAAGAAGACCAACTAACTAAGTAGCATGATGGTGGTGGTTATGGTACCATAGTCGGTGAGGTTGGTGACGCATGTGGTGTAGTTATCCATGTATTATAACTTGATCTATTTCAAGAGAAAATGTGATTAATTAACTGCGTGCCTCTTAACTATAGACAATGAACTTTATCAAGATCTTCAGGTTCTTGCTTTGCCCTATTTTCATTTGTTGCATGAGACTCGTCTTCAGATGGCGGTTTCATCGTTTCGTCCACTGTTGCGGTGTTAGTATCAGAAATTGTTCAATGGTTGTATTTGTGATACGACTGTAGTTACTTTATTCACAATCAAATCTCAACACGTTTGGTTTCATAAGAAATATTTACCTCGTCGACGTGAGATCATTCAGATGGCCAGCATTGCGTGAGATACAGTTTCACTGTAATGGTGATATCCATCCTAAACTCATTATTCAAACCACCACTCTACTATTCACAATTGTGCGCAGTCATTTAAAACAGTCCATTCCTTAGAGTACGCTTTGAATAGGACGCACCTGAAACCTGATCTTGGAAATGTTGATCTAACGTATTGACTTTGCTATGCCTTGAACGCTATTGTGTGTTTCATGTCGTCCTTTTTTTATTGTGCACTTGGATTCACTTATAAGATCGTTGCTTTAATTCATAATTATTACTTGACTTTACGTGTTCTTCTGGAATGACCTCCTTAATTGTCTAATATTATCTATCATTGTTCATTTTGCTGCATGAGCGTATCTGCTTTTTTTGTGCCATTTTGACTTTATAACTCTCAGCACTAAAAATCACAACAATCACGTTTTTTAAATACCGTTTCCACAATAATGAAGACTGATCCTATTATGCTGCATTACCTTGCTAAGTTTGATTAGCAGCTTTAACTACACTGATGATAAACTTGTATATGAATTCTTTTCTATGATTTCTGAGTTTCATACTTCATTATTATCTTTTAATCATTTAATTTAATTTGTATTGATTTTATAATGTTAATTTGACGTTTTTTGTTTGAACTTTTTTCTTCTCAATTCTTTATTTCACCATTCGCTATTCTGTAATGTTGACTAATTGTTGTGTGAGAATATCGATTATAAATTTACTAAGGTAATTTGACACTTAAATGTCCAATATGTGAATGAATGACCTTATACCGACTATACTGAGCTTGTTTTCACTGCATTTTTGCATCATCTTCTGTTCGCTTGCATTATATATGTGCTGTGTAATTCGTTATACTGTGTCCAATGTTTCTTGCCAGGGCAAATGTTTGTCATCTTATGTGAAGCAACGGAGAAGCTAACATCCTAAAGTAACTCCATCTGTTGCCATAGACTTGAGTGTTGATGATAATGAATGCTTAGCAAGAAATTGCATGAGCGTGAATGATACAGCTAAGGCTTATTACTTGTAATAGTATGGAGTAGTAGAGTTACAAATATATGTACTTGATAAAACGTATATACAATTATTACACAAATATTGATGCAAACCAGCATGCTTTCATTGCTACGAAATGCTATTATTCCAGGAATGATATCATCAATGATTTTAACCTACTAATGCCATTTATTTCGTAATTAAATGATGCTGCCCACCAATCAAATAGATGGGACTTGTGTTTCCTGTGGTAAATAATTTGATTAGGCTTAATCGCCAATGTTGATTAAAATTTATAGTCACCACGTTGTCTGATTCGTGAGAAAGCCATGACAATCACTAAACTTGTTCAGCACCTTTCATCCAGCTCTATACCTGTCACCCATCCAACAAATTCATTGCGCAGATCGCTTACCCATCTAACCAGTACAGTACGAGCTAACCATTCAAGCTAATATGTCCCGCAGACATGTTCCCGTCTAACTAGTATCGTAGCCATGTTACCAATGTCCCGTCTAACCAGAGCCGAAGCTATGTTCCCGTCAGACCTCTCCAATCGCCATGTCCTCGCCATCTTGCCTATCCGTAGTTATGTCCTCCTCTATCCATTCCAGTAGTCATACTGTCAGTCTTGCTAGCCCAGCAGTCATGCTGTCACAGTTTAATAAGTCCATTAGTCATACTATTACAGTCTAACCAGATCAGTAGCCATGTTCTCCTCCATCCATTCCAGTAGTCATGCTGTCAGTCTTGCTAGCCCAGCAGCCATGCTGTCACAGTTTAATTAGTTCATTAGTCATGCTATTACAGTCTAACCAGATCAGTTGCCACGTCCTCCTCTATCCATTCCAGTAGTCATGCTGCCAGTCTTGCTAGCCCAGCAGCCATGCTGTCACAGTTTAATTAGTCCATTAGTCATGCTATTACAGTCAAACCAAATCAGTTGCCATGTCCTCCTCTATCCATTCCAGTAGTCATGCTGTCAGTCTTGCTAGCCCGGCAGCCATGCTGTCACAGTTTAATTAGTCCATTAGTCATGCTATTACAGTCTAACCAGATCAGTTGCCATGTCCTCCTCTATCCCTTCCAGAACGTCATGCTGTCAGTCTTGCTAGCCCAGCAGCCATGCTGTCACAGTTTAATTAGTCCATTAGTCATGCTGTTACAGTCTAACCAAATCAGTTGCCATGTCCTCCTCTATCCATTCCAGTAGTCATGCTGTCAGTCTTGCTAGCCCAGCAGCCATGCTGTCACAGTTTAATTAGTCCATTAGTCATGCTATTACAGTCTAACCAGATCAGTTGCCATGTCCTCCTCCATCCATTCCAGTAGTCATGCTGTCTGTCTTGCGAGCCCAGCAGCCATGCTGTCACAGTTTAATTAGTCCATTAGTCATGCTATTACAGTCTAACTAGTTCAGGTGCCATGTCATCCAATGTCCCTCCCATGCCCCCATCTAACCCGAGCTGTCCCTGTCACTTAGGCTGCTCACTCATGATGCCCAGAAGCTGCTCTTCTACAAATCCGGCTGTCAACGCGCGCTTGACGACTTCATGCCGACGCCGCCCAAGCCTGTGGCCAGGGTGTGAGCCTTGGTTCTTGCAAGACAATACAATAAATTACAATCTAATTCAGTTTTGTACAACACAAATTTATGTAATTTGGCTGCTGTGATTGTTAAAATAAAGTAATGCATTGCTTTTTGTGTTCCAACTTTATTGCTACTAACGCAATTTGAATTATCATTAGTGTCCGGTAAGAAATGTTGCTCTTATCAAACCAAAGCCGGTATTGCATTTAATTTGAGACTAGTTCAAGTGAGCCCTGTGATCTCTATTGTGCGCTGGTTAGCCTTGAAGTTATGCCACCTTGCCATTGTTCAGTCTGGTTTCCCTTCTATAAAAAGTAAGAAAATGGCTGAAATGTATTACATATACAGTAGACAGAAGTACATGAAAATGTATTCCTAAGCTGTACCTTATGGCACAGCCTCTGGTGATAACTACAAGCATTTCTGTTGTCGAAGTGTAGCAATGCGATTTACGTTGGTTATAGTTGAAGTTTATTTAATCCCCCTTGTTTTTCATTTAGGACAAAAACATATTACATGTTCAGTTCCTGGCTTCGACGTACGAGTCTAGAATATTTCAAGTTTGAAGGCACTTTTGCAAAAAAACTGATCGTTTGTAATACATGTAGTAAAACCGCTATGAGGCTTGAACCACGATTTCTGTCGGTATCATCTTGCATACTGTAAGATATTACTTTTTTGTAGCGTACTGCAGCAAATGTTTTAATTTCTAGTGTAAAGTGTCCGATTGATCTAGATTTTAGGCATCCAAATAACATGAACGATCCATAAGTATAATTATGGGTATTACCTATACACGTATGGCATACTATTCTATTGGGTATCCCTTCCCTCAAGTACAAAGAAAAACAAGATGGTGTACTCGAATTTAAGATGCATTGAAAGCGGATATTTTTCTTCTGCAACATACTACATATTCAATACTTCAAGTTACTTCTCGAGAGCAAAATGTTTCAGTAGTGCCAATAATTTATGTTAGCGATGAGGGCAAACCTTGAGGCCGTGTAGAGATGATCATTTTTGTAAAACAGCTCCTCTAGAGCTACGGCATAAGGCTTCCTCCACACGGCAGTCAGCTGGTACGACGTGGGACGAGATACCACTTGGGAGCATCCTGTTAGCTCTACGATTGAAGTAGGGAGATGTCACACTAGTTCTAGTAACTGCATTATATTGCGTATATTCCGTGTGAAACAGGCCTAGCCAGTTGCGGGTGTATGTTCAGGAGAGCGAAAGATATTCGCTTATGCAGCCTGCCTACGTCAAAAGTGTATTGTTTCACTTATACTTTTATAGTTGATGAATAGTTTGAGGCTCTCATT
Organism: Gammarus roeselii; assembly: GCA_016164225.1. Lineage (NCBI taxonomy): Eukaryota > Metazoa > Arthropoda > Malacostraca > Amphipoda > Gammaridae > Gammarus > Gammarus roeselii. Next base: position 2,691 of record SDVV010042327.1, on the reverse strand, counting down.
CTCTGGCTTTATTAACACTGTTCTTTTATAGTTTGGTGTTGGAATAGAAAATGTCTGTTACGCACGCCTGTAGTTAGTGAAGTAGTACGGCCATCAACAGGTTGGCCTTTTGACAGTAGGAAGTAGGAAACCTTCAATAATCTCAGACGATATTCTGGGGAGATATTTAAAGGGTACTTGAGTGAATACGACTTGAGTTGATAATACTTGTGTGATTTTTATTAATAAATTGTTTGCTGTTTTATATAATTATTTCGTTTACCTTTTATTCAACTTCTGTAAGCGGCAACTGAATATTCAAAGAGCTAAATATTTATAATTTTTGTCTTTGCTTCAAAGAATTACCCGATTTTTTTTTCCGTGAATTCCACTGCATAGTTGGGTGTATCGTGCATTGTAGATATTATCCGCTACAGAAAACACGAGACGTTATAAACTGTATACAATGATGAGCTTTTTTTTTGTTCACTCCATTATCGGAATGAACGATCAGTCAACAAAAGTTATCAGAAGGAGCCAAGCATCATATATTTGAATTTTTCACTCTGTTCACCAGGTTTGAAAGGAATTTATTTGGAATGGTTTTGCTTTAATCGTCCAATAATCCACTTTTTTCCACGTGGGAGTCCAGCTACTTGAGACACTGAACTCTCTGCAATGCCTCTATATTTAAGAAAACACTGATTCTGCTCGCATTGACATAACTCGAACATCTTATTATTTAACTTTTATCCACGTTAACTTGGAGCTTCCTCCTATCACACGTTTTTTTCAAATTCCGACATTAGTCAACAAAACTCCTCCGAATCTGCCACTAGTGCCACATCATCTGCTAAAAGTAGCTGACTTAACCACCGACTCGCCCCTTTTCTCTTAACGGCTCTTAATCTCGACTCATTACACTAGCGTTCACTTCCTTGACCACTCCATCCACGTAGAAACTGAGCAGCCAGGGAGACATGCGCCACTTTAACTGTGACCCAGCACTCGCCTTGCTCCCTACTCCGACACATGCATTGCCGCCGGTATAGAAACCTGGTCCGTAAGCGCTCACTAACGCCCATCTTTCTATACCTAATTCGATAACACCAACTCCTTTTCGTGCCCAATCTTCCTCCACGCCCGACTTCCTTCCACTTACCACGCCAAACACTCATTCGCTATCACATCAAACATCCTCCTTACAAACATTACGCCAGTCTATCTACCTTCTACAACCACGCACATTCAACGCGAAGCTGGTGTTAGGAAGCGACACAAATGTGGTAGTAGCGAGAGAGCGAGCAATGGACAGGCGTGAGTTGAGTTTTGACGTTGCCCTGATGTACTCTCCCACCTTTGGCGTCTCGTTGAGAAATAGGATGGTCGTGAGTTGAGAAGGGCCCGGTTACTCTGACGCAGTATGGGTAAACCAGTTAACTGCCGGGCCCTACTGCTGACACTGATCTAGGACCTCACTCCTCGCCCAGAGTGTTTTGCGGGGTCTCCTGGCCGGACCCTTCAGCGCCAAAGAGCTATGTTTCTTTGCGGGTGAGTGTATGAGAGGATTGTGAGGTGCGTCGGCCACTCCCCTTTCTGGTAGATTTGGTCTGGTATCTGTATCTCTTCAGAAGGAAATATTTGTTCATTCTCTAATCTGTCGGTTGTTATTGTTGCTCAACCACAGCTCCTCCTGCGATGGAGGAGCTGCAGCTAGCGCACAGCTCGAAATCTGGAAACCTACCGACTGTCTCCCAGGCGTTCCCACAGATCACGTACCGACGTGATATTAAGTTCGAGCCTGCCGGGTACGATGGCTAGCGCGCCGTTATGACGTGCTCGACCGTATTGAGCGAACCCTTGGATCGCAAACCGAGATCGGGATAAACATTCCCCAGTGACAGTGTTAACATGTGAGATTAATAGTGCTAGAGTCTGAGGAGGGCACTTTCGGGTATTGGAAACTGTTGGCACGGATGAAATTATGGAGTGGGTTAAAGGTGCCGTTAGCAATAGTCCTCTTAACGAAACGATCAGTTTGACCGACGTTAGAACCATTGTGAGAGGATTCAAAGCAACGAGAGAGTTGGATTTAGGATTCCTGGAGACGTGTATATGCACGACTTTTGCAGATTGATTAGTGTTAGTTGTCTTCCTCTAGGGCAGCATATAAGTCTGACAGTTGCCGAGAGATGTCGTGCATGTAATTATTGCACGAAAGACCCGTCGCACATGAAGATATCGTCCCATTGCTATTGATACCTTGATATTCAATAGTCTGGAATGGATCATTCGAGTACACGGCGGATAATCTGCTTGGTTTCAAGGGGGGAGAGGTGTTGTGAAGTGCCCAACGTGGGGCACTCAACGTAATTAAAAAAAACAAAAAACCATTGGGCTTATTTTACTTTGAATCAGTGCAATAATTAATTCAATTAAATCAAATTAAATTAAATGCATCAGCCACCGGTTGTCCTATATAATCCTAGTGTGGCTGTGTATGCAAACAGAATTGACAATTATACATCAAATCAAACAACCTATCATGTGTGGCTGAATATTGGCCGGAAATATTAGTAAATAGGTCAACATGTCACAAGATTATGTCTTGGGTTTTCTTTTTCTCTCCTGGCTCTCGGCTGGGGAGTTGCTCCATTTGACAGGAGAATGGTGGATGGAGCCTTGCTCGACTACAGACGGCACGAGAGTGAA